>CABHPQ010155644.1:7170-53855 GCA_902168405.1 Peromyscus aztecus | reverse complement strand
AGAGAGAGAGAGAGAGAGAGAGAGAGAGAGAGAGAGAGAGAGAGAGAATCCAGTTTAACAGAGTTCAATTAATCTGAATTCTCATTAGAATATTTAGCATCAATATCAATATTTTAAAGAAATGTGGAAAAGGAAATACAAAGGTTTTGTGTTTTGTTTATACTGCATTTTAAGAGCAGCATAAAGGAACATTTTTTTTTATTCCTTTGTTCTGGAAACATCAATATAAACAGTACGTTAATCTGAACTTTCAGAGAGCAGATCCAGAAATATATGTACAAACTTGATGGATTTTGTTTACCTGTCACAGGGCACCTCTGCACAGGCTTCTTGATCGTTTTATATTGAGAGTTTTATAAAAGTGTGTAGCCTTGGACTGGTGAATCACTAAAAAAAATGTGCTTACACTACACTTGACATTATTTCAATCTAAAAAAAAATTGTGGGATTGAATACTTTCAGTACACATTGCCCAGTGGAAATAGTAGTACATTTTTATTATCTTTCTTTTAATCGCATTATCATGAAATGTTACCTAATTAATGCCTCACAAACCCTGAAATCAAGGCCATTGTCTACTGATTATTTTTGTGCAATGTGGAGTATTAAAATCTCCCCCTATACTCATAACAGATATACTAAACTAAATACAATTTTCTCTACCCATGCTAGTGATTTCAGACATTACTACATTCAAATGTTAAAATAGCAATTTAAACATATTTTGTAAAATAAAATAAAAATTAAATTGACTGTAACCGGTGCTTTGATTTTCTTGTAACCCAGTAATTAGGCATATTCCTGGGACTGGAGAAACAGCTTAGGGCCATGGTCACTGCCGAGTTTGTGCTAGCCCTTGGATCCAGTTCCCAGTGTAATAAAAACAGGTAACACCTGTCTCTGCATTCATTTGCAATTCTTGTGTTGTTTCTTTGACTCTTTTTCCTGTTTGGTTGTTTTTGATTTGTCCTTTTTTTATTTTATTATTACCCTGTAGATGATTGCTTGCTAACAAGGGACAGAAAGGATGTGGATCCAGATGGGAGGGGACGGGCAGGAGCTGGGAGTGGAGATGGGCAGAAGATGCAAGTGGAGGTGGGCAGGAGCTGGGAAGAGTAGGGGAGGGTAAACCATAACAGACTATATTTTGTGAAAAAGAATCTATTTTCAATAAAAGCAGAAAAATAAATAAGTAAATAAATAAAATAATCTTATCAATAGTAAAAAATTAATGTAATCCATAAAACATAAAAGAAGATGTTCTCAATCTGTTTTACTTTATTTCCCATGAACATTTCTGGAGATATAGAATCATTTTAAATTATTGTATCAGAAAATCAGTAATCAAAATTACACATTAGCTGAAAAGTGTCTGGAGTAAATGGACTGAAAAAAAACACTGCAGGAAAATATTATTTATTGTAACTAGAAACGGTTTACAGAACAGAGAGAAGCATACAGCATTTTCCATTTGCTTAGACAGGTTTTCTCCTGAACATGAGTGCCCTCACATGTTACGAGTTCTGATAAGTCCATGGGTCACAGGGTAACATGAGCTCTAACGGGGCACATGCAAAGTGCTTTGCTATCTATGGCAAAATGCTTTATTAACATGAGGTTTTCTTGAGGCTAGAATAAACAAATAAAATAATAAATTTCATTCCCAGACTTATTACATTTATTTTGAAGTCAAATTAGAAAAGCATTAGGTCTTTGCCATATACAGTGGATGGTGTTGTTGCTGACTGTCAGGATATCCTTCCTTATTCAGGAGAAGAATTACTAATGTATTAGGACTGGTAAATATTTCAAGGCAAACAACTTTTTTTTTTCCGAGACAGGGTTTCTCTGTGTAGTTTTGGTGCCTGTCCTGGATCTTGCCCTGTAGACCAGGCTGGCCTCGAACTCACAGAGATCCGTTTGGCTCTGCCTCCTGAAGTTCTGGGATTAAAGGCGTGTGCCACCACCGCCCAGCGGTAAACAACTTTTATAAATTCAGAACTAAGTTGGCTATGAATGGAGTCATTTCAGCTATTTGAGAGTGAAGTCAAAACTTTAGATTACTAAATATTGAAAGACAAACTTTCTTCTCTCTTACTCTGCTTTCCAAATCTCATAAAATGTATCACTGTTTAAGAAGGGAATTTAGGGAAGCACAATTCACCCTAGCTGAATTGAAGTAACACACTATAAACAAATCTTAGACTTCTAAAAGATCTGTCAGCAGGTTTACACAATTTAGCTTAAAACTTGTAATAAGGTAATGCCACAAAAATTGAATATGAGATAGACTATGAGTATGCATGAATTTCAGGGCTCAATACCCAGCAAAATCAATCCATCAATCAATTTTAATCAAGTGGATTCCTACATCAACTAAGGTTCTAAAGAAATACTGTTTTTATATTTTGACAATTTCATCAACAATTGTCACCCCACGTTTCCTTTGGATGGCAACAATGGAGACTCAAAAGGGTAGATTAAAGTCTTTTGGCTTGATCTGACTTGCATGACATATTTTTGAAAAATTTCCTCTCTGTTCATAATGTGCTACTCTTGGCAATTTCTCCAGGTTTGTCTGTGACTGACAATGGCTGAGAAGATGTACTTGACTGTGATGCTCTTACAACAATGGGAGTCCTGCAGATTCATGACCCTGAAAGGCTGGCTTTATCTGAAGCTCCTGCTCTCAACACTGGTGTGGTCAACAGTGGCCTCAATAACCACAGGGGGCTGTATCCTTGGTGCCAATAACTGAAGTGTTTCTTGCAAATGTAGCACTTTCATTACTAGACATGAACTATGCTTAATAATGCTTTAGCATTAATACTTTTACAAAGCTTTAAATACTGCAATATCTATATGAATTTGTTTATTAAATCATAAATTTAAAATAGCTACCCCTGCTTGGGCAGTTCTCAGGTAATGATATCCGGCTTATCCAAAAGTTTGAACTAAGTAGGGCAAAAATTTGAAAATAAATTAGCTTATTCTAAGTGACTGTCATGTGCCTACTTTCATTATAAGTGTCACTTCTTATATGGACATGAATTGTGTATGACCTCAGCTCAGAGAATTTAGTTTAGTAAATGAAATGGTAACAATTGTAATAAAAAAGTGACCGCTATACGCAGGAGGCTATTAAGGTTTTACATTTAGACTGTCATGTGGCTTGTGCCTTCTGACTCCTATTAGATATTGAATTTGCTTATACTCAAATATAGACTTATAACCATGATATGAAAAATTAAAGAATATTTATGAAATATAACATGCTGTTGATTTGGCGTCATTATAAACAGAATAATAAAGGAGATGCTAGTATGGACAAATATGTACTCATTTTTATGTTTTTTTTTTAAATTGTGTGTGTGTGTGTGTCCATGCACATGCGTGTATGTTATAGCATGCATGGGGTTGCACATATCCATGTGGGTGCATGTAAAAATCAGAGGGCTTTTTCCAGATGTCTTCCTCAATAACTTCCTTCCCTTATTTATTGACACAATGTCTCTCACTGAATGGATCTCATTGTTTCAGCTATACCAGCAGGTTAGCAAGCCCTCAGGATCCACTTCCTGTGCTGGGTTACAGTTGAACAATGTTGTTCTTTTACTTGGATACCTGGTTACTGAACTAGCATTCCCATGCTTGCTAACCAAAACTTTGCTCACTGAGCCATTTGCACAGTCCTAAACACTAGTTTCTGGAACTGAGTAAATTTTATAAACGATTTAGTGGTAACTTTTAGTAAAATAAGCTGACAAGCTGAAATTATTTTTATCATTAAAAGATCAAGAATTTCAGATGGTCTATCTAGTAATGAGACAATAATTGTTATTTCTAATATATTAATATTTAGTTAATTTATCATTAATATGTTAAAGAAAAATGTTTTATGCAAAGAAAATTTCATATAGTTAGGCTATTTACCAGGAAGGTTAATCATGAATGATTTGCATACACTATGTGTTATAAGCCAGTGAAATTTTTAGTATTTTTTTTCAAAGTTGCATCTTTTTTGAATGACTTTTTATTTTCAATTATTGATATTATTCTGTGATTAGCTCTGTGATCTGAGGGGCTATGCAGACAAACCTCTCATCTTTAGAGAATACTCTCAGGCAATTACTATACCAATTAAATTATGTAAATGTGTGGTTAAATTATGACTTTAATCATCCTTTTCATTTTGACTTCATATTATGTGTCAGAGAAACAATTATACAGTAGGATTTTGATAAGCTTAACAGAATGATTTTGCAGGCATCTATGAAGTAGGGGAAAGATACATTTATGATGGAAATGGTGCCTTAAGAAGGTTTAAGTAGAGTTAAAATCAATTACACAAAACAATTAAAATGAAAAAAAATGTAGCAATCTGAATTAAACTCTTAAAAATATAGAAAAAATGATGAAAACTTCATTGATGTACTACACCTTCTTTGGACTTGAGAAAAATACAGTGGATTTGGGTGATTAGATAAAAGTGACATTACATCTCAAATTAACCATGTCTCATGTAATGTTCCCAATCCCGACCCTGTTCCTTTCCTCACATCCTGTGCTCTTTCTTGTCAGGTCTGGTGAGGTCCCTATACCCTGGCCCACCTTCACTTTCCCCAATTTCCAGACCTAAGCCAGGTTTCATGTCCAATATACTGCACAAAGCCCTGCCTGGTAAGTCTACCTGAGCCTAGCCTACCCTTGCAATACTCAGCCTTACATCTCCTGTCCAGTCTGGTGTGTTTCCTAGTCAGTAAAGCACCTCTATCTTTTTCAACCCCATATCTATCTCCAGTTACAAGTCCTGTGCACTGACTGTGTCTGATGAGTCTAACAAGCCCCGACTCTCCTGGGCCATTTCCAACTTCCTTATTTGACATATTCCTACACTCTTTGGACCAGGCAGTTTGGTGTGTCCTTTGAACCCTAATCTGATTTTGCTATATCCTACCTCCAGGCCTCTTCTGCATTGCATATTCTGTGTGCCAGACCAGAGTAGGGAGTACCATGGAGCCTAGCCGACCTACACTGTATACAACTATTGTGACCATTTGGTTAAAAAAAATCATAGAAGGAAATTAAAGAAAGACATACCCAGAAAGATACAAGAGATATGAAGAACTCCAAATAGAAAGGAAAAGAAACTAACTTCCTCACAACACATTATGGTTAAAACACTTAAAATACAGAAAGAGAAAATAATGAAACATGCAAGAGAAAATTGTAAGTCATGTATAAAGGAAAACCTATTATAATAACTGCAGATTTCTCAATAGAAAGTTTAAAAGCCAAAAAACCCTGGAGTAATGAATTTCAGGTTCTAAAAGACCACAGACGCCAACCTAAAATGCTGTGCCTAGAGAAATTATCAGTCATAGTTAAAGAAAGACAAATTTTTCATGGTATAAACAGGCTAAAAGGAATACTGCTAATAAACTGGCACTACTGAAGATGCTGGAGCAATAGTTCAGACTGGAGAGAGAATAAACAGAGCTGAGATACTGCAGAACAACAAATAAAGCTGTAATTACTAAATAGAAAATGTGAATGAGAACACAAACAGAAACATCAACACACACCTTTCAGTATTAATTTTAAATATCAATGAGCCAATAAACAAAATCAATCTTTTATTGCCATGAGAAAATCGTATTACCTTCAAATAGAGAAGCCATCTTAGAGTGAAAGAATTGGGGGAAAAGTATCTTAAGGAAATGGAACAAGGAAGCATGCAAAGGTAATCGTTCTAATCTCTGACAAAATAAACATCAAAAAATGAATTGAAATAAAGAAGGGAGTGCAATTATAATAAAGGGCACATAATTCTAATAAAGTGAACAATTAACCAAGAAGAAATTACCATCTTCAACATATATGTTCCTAATTCCAGCACACTTAATTTCATAAAAAGCATATTACTGTTTTTGAAGAAAAATATCAGTTACAGTTCAGGGACAAATAATTTCAATAATCTAATTTCCCCAATAGATAGCTTACTTGAAAGAAAAATTAACAGAAATATCAAATTAAATGATGTCATACTTCAAAAGGATTTAAGAGATACCTAGAAAATATTTCACACAAACACCAAAGGATATACATTCTTTTTAGCAGTCCACAGAAGCATCTCCGAAATAGACCATATACTGCCATGCAAAACAAATCTTTTAAAAATTATGAACATTTAAAGAATTTCATGCATCCTGTTTTACCACAATGCAGTAAAGCTTAAATTCAATAGTAAATGAGTCTCTAGTAAGTACATACTAGCTGAGAGTAAATAACACATTACTAAATGATGAATGAAACAAAGGAGAAACTGAGAAAGAAATAAAATTCCTATAAATAAGAGAAGATGATAATACAATACAAAAAGAACCCACTGGTAAATTAAAAATAATCCAAAAAGGGAAATTTATATCTGTTAAGTGCTAACATTAATAATAGAAAGAACACAAAAATAACACAAATGTAGTAGAGTGAAAGAAATAATAATAGGGGCAGAAGTTAATTAACTAGAGACAAACAAAGTAATAAATCAACACATGGAAAAGCTCATTAATTGAGAGATAAACAGGGTTTGGGGCTATTTAACTTCAAAAACAAAGAGATGACCAAAATTAAGAGAATGAAAGATGAACAGATATTCAAACAGACAGCAAAAAAATCAGAATATTACAAGGGAGTATTTTAAAAACCTACTGCACTAAGTTAGAATAAAAAAGAGTGAGTTTCTAGATTTATTCAAGTCACCAAAACCAAGAAGAGACTAATAATTTAAATAGAGCCATAGAAATTAAAGAGATTGAAGCAAACAAACAACCCCCTTAAAAAAACAAAACAAACACACACAAAAAAGGCCCAGACTGATCCATAGCAGAATTTGACCAAACCTTTAAAGATTATCTACAACAAATAATTCTTAAACTATTATTAAAAATAAAATCAGAAGTATTTCCATACTCCTTCTACAGGGCTAGTACTCCTCACATATAAAAAATAGTTTAAGACACAATAAAAATTAACTCTACAGGTCAATATCCCTCATGAACTTAGATGTAAAAATCCTTAATAGAATTATTGTAAACCAAATACAGGCACATATACAAAAGTCTATCCATTATAATCAAGTTGGATTTATCCTGGAGATGTAGGTATGGCACAAAATACTTATGTTCATAAACATAATAAATCATAAAAATTGACTTAACAAAAATCATATGATCATTTCAGTAGATGTAGAGGACTTTTACAAAATCCAACATGCCTACATGGTCAGAGTCCTAGAAGGAGAAGTACTGGGGTGAATGTCTACCAATATAGTAAACACTATATATGACAAACCCACAGCCCACATCACCCTTAATGGAGAAAACCTCAAAAAAAAAAAAACCCACTAAATCAGGAATGAGACAGGGCTTTACATTATTTCTAATCCTTTTCAAAATAGTTCTTAAAATACTCTCTAGAGCAGTAAAAGAAGAAAATGATATTAAAGGAATGACATTTTTTTTAAAGATTTATTTATTTATTATGTATATTGAAGAGGGTGCCAGATCTCCTTACAGATGGTTGCGAGCCACCATGTGGGTGCTGGGAATTGAACTCAGGACCTCTGGAAGAGCAGTCAGTGCTCTCAACCTCTGAGCCATCTCTCCAGCCCCAGGAATGACATTTTTTAAAAAATATTTTTATTTTATAATTAAATTTTACACATCAGCCATGGATTCCCTTGTCCTCCCTCCTCCTACCTCCCAGCCTTCCCCTCCAATCCACCCCCCATTCCCACCTCCTCCAAGGCAAGGTCTCCCCTGGGGAGTCAGCCCAGGCTGGTAGATTCAGTTGATGCAGGTCCAGTCCCCTCCTCCCTGCACCAAGGCTGAGCAAAGTGTCTCAGCATAGGCCCTAGGGTCCAAAAGGCCAGATCATGCACCAAGGACAGGCCCTGGTCCCACGCCTGGGGGCCTCCTAAACAGTTCAAGCTCATCAACTGTCTCACTTATCCAGAGGGCCTGGTCCAGTTCCATGGGGGCTCCTCAGCTATTGGTTCACAGTTCATGTGTTTCTGCTAGTTTGGCTATTTGCCCCTTTGTTTTTTCCAATCATGGTCTTGATATCTCTTGCTCACATAATCCCTCCTCTCTCTCGCTGATTGGACTCCTGAAGCTCCAGCTGGGGCCTGGCCGTGGATCTCTGCATCCGCTTCCATCAGTCACTGGATGAGAGTTCTGTGAACACAGCTAGGGTGTTCAGCCATCAGATCACCAGAGTAGGTCAGCTCAGGCACTCTGTCGACCTTTGCCAGTAGTCTATAGTGGAAGTACCTTTGTGGATTTCTGGGGACCTCTCTAGCACTCTGCTTCTTCCTATTCCCGTGGGGTCTTCATTTATCATGGTGTCTCTTTCCTTGTTCTCCTACTCTGTTCCTGATCCAGCTAGGACCTCCTGCTCCCCTAAGCTCTCTTTCTCCCGACCCTTGCTCTCCATTACTCCCCCTCACCCCCAGTTTGCTCATGTATATCTCATCCATTTCTCTGTCGTTGGGTAATCCCTGTGTCTTTCTTAGGGTCCTCTTTACTAGGTAGCCTCCCTGGAGTTGTGAGTTGAAGTCTGGTTATCCTTTGCTTTACATTTTTTCTTAAAATATTAAGTTATTCCTATTTTCAAATATATTATACATAAGAGATCCTAAACTTTCCACCTGAAAACTTCTAGAACTAATCAATATTTCCATCAAACTGGCATTGTAAAAAAAAAAAAAACCAATTGCAACACTAGTCTTTCTAAATACTGGTAGAGAAAAAGATGGTATACATATTCTTCTTCACAAGAGCCTAAAAATATATCTAGGGATAAATCTATCCAAGGTGATGAAAGATCTCTACAATGAGAACTTCAATTGTCTGAAGAAAGAGATTTGTGAAGACGCTAGAAGATGTATACAACTCATATGCTCTTGGACTGGTAGAATTAATGTGAAAATTGCTATTCTACGAAAAGCAACTTACAGACTCAATGTGATCTCAATCAAAATTCCTGTGACAAACTTCCTAGAAATAGCAAGACATCATGAAATTCACATTGAATAATAAAACTACTCCTAGATAGCCAAATTAATTCTTAGCAAAAAGAGCAGCTTTAAATTTCAAGTTATGTTATAAAATTATAGCAAAAAAGAAATCTGTATGCTACTGGCACAAAGACAAATATCAAGATAAGTGGAAGATATTAGAAGACTCAAACATAAGTACACAGGATTAGACTCTTCATATTTGAGAAGGATGCCAAACTGCAGAGCAGCATCTTAATCAAATGGTATTGTAAAAACTGAATGTTCATATCTACATATGGAAGAATAAAATTAGGCCCATATCTGTCATCTGGTTCCCAAATTCACTCCAAATGGGGAAAACAAACAAAATGAAAACAAACAAATAAAAAGTCAAGATGAAAACTGTTGAAACTGAAAACACTGAAATTGCTAGAAGAAAAAGTAGGAAGTACACTTCACCTTACAGATGTAATAAAGACTCTCTGCATAGGACTGTACCAGCTCATGTATTAAGGCCAACACTGATATATGTGCCCCATAAAACTAAGAAACCTTCTGTACGACAAAAGAAACAATCAGGTGAAGAAGATGAAAAATGGGAGAAAATCTTTGCAGCTTTGCATCTGATAGAGGATTAAAATTCAGATAATATAAAGAATCAGAGAAACATGGAGTTAAGAAAAAAAGGACCTGATCAATTAATTAATGGGCTATGGATCTAAACATAGAGTTCACACAAGAAGATACTTTTCTACACCCTTATTAATAGGGGAATAAAAATTAGAACTACTTGGAGATTTGATTTTTTGCAAGCAGAATGTCTACCATCAAGAAAATAACTGGTAACCAATACTGGTGACAATGTGGCAAAAGGGTAAATATTGCTCATTTTTTGGAAAGGCAAAGTGGTGCAGCCACTATATAAACCAATATGGAGAATTCTCAAGGAGCTAAATGCCTAAGGGATTTGTCATCTACTCTACAGATACTTGCTCAGCCATGTTCTCTGCATCTGGGAAATGAAAACAACCAAATTGTACTTAAACTGATGAATGGATATTGAAAGTGTAGCACAAATATAAAGATAGGATGGAATTCTACTCAGTTGTTAAATATGAAATAAATTCATAGGTAAATGGATAGAATTAGAAAACATTACAATAAGTGAGATAACTCAGACACAGAAAGACAATGGCTTTTGTGTTGTTTATTATTTGATACTCCTAGCTATGAATCTTATATATGAATATAAAACCTAGAATAACTATAGAAAGTGGCAAAGTTAAAAGGAACCATGGAGGTAGGGGAGGAACAGTTCTTGAGATTTGTGTGTTAAGACACAGATGCTATGAAGGAAGAAACTGGAAAAAGGAAAGGGCTTTATCTGGGGGAGGGAGGGATGATAATACAGAAGGAGAGGAAGGAATGAAGGATAAAGAACACTAAGGCACTAAGAATGATCCAAAAAGCCATAAGGAAATATTACTGTTTACTCTTGGGAGGGAGGGACCTATTGAATCTGGTCAGTTTCAGAAACTTCCTGAAGCTATTTCAAGTTGTTTGCTTTGTGTCTTAAAGAGATCCCTCAGAAAATGGAGTGTCTCAATCTTAGAGGAAACTATTACATAACACCTTCCATTCTAATGGATTTGTGGAATTAATATTGTAACATACCACCAAAAACAAGCGGCACATTCATTGCAATAGCCATTAAAATTCCAACACAGTTCTTCATAGAAATTGAAGAAATAATTTCAAATTTCATATGGAAATAAAAACGGCTCAGAACAGACAAACCATTTCTAAACAACAATGACAACATGTGATGGAACTATCACCTTCCCAGATTTCTAGTCATTCTCCAGAGTTATAGTAATAAAAATAGCATGGGACAGGTATACATACGGACTTTCAAATCAATGGAATAGGATTGAAGATATAGATATTAATACACTCATCTACTGACATCTGAGTTTTGACAAAAGGCCAATGATACACATTGGAGAAAAGACAACATATTTAACAAATGGTGTTTGTCAAATTTGATGGATATATGTAGAATGCACATGGAAGGCTTCTCAAAAGTTGAAATATAAATGGCCGAGAAACATTTTTCAAGTTAAACATGCAAATTAAAACTACTTTGAGATTTCATCTTATCACAGTTATAATGTGTAATATTGAATGAACAAATGATGACAAACTTTTGCATGGAAGTGGTGAAAAGGGAATATTCATTCATTTCTGGTAGGAGTAGAAACTGGGGCAGCAACTATGGAAATTCATGTGGAGGTTCTTCAAAAAAACTAAAAGAGGTCAGTAACTTAATCCAGCCACACAAATGTTTGACAAACGCCCAAAATAACTATAACCTACAATAGAGATACACGTACATCCCTGATCACTGCTGCTACATTAGCAATAATCACTAAATGGAAACAGTCTAGATGCCCAGCACCTGATGGAAGGATAAAAGAAATGTGGTATATTTCTACAATGGAATATTATTTAGCTTCATCCCTACTGATTAGCTTTCACTGTGAAGCAAAGTGTTGTGCAAGCTACCCGAAGAGAAAATAAATCATCAATATTAACCAGCTGTGATCCTGCTAGTTGTAATAATGTTTGGCCTGGCAAGGCATGCCCAGTGATACACAGTGGCATGAACATCATGGAAGTAACCAACCACTTTCTGATTTGATTTGAGACCTACTCAAAAAGATGTAATTTATATCTTGTACCATTATTGGGTTAAGAAACTATGGGTATCTACAAGTTGTAGACACCAGAGGAGAACCTACTGCTATTATCCTGCTAAATAAACATCATATTAAATTGATTACCAATGACTTATCTTTATACCCATAGATTAATTCATCTCTCAACCTTCATCAGAGACATATTTAGTTGAAGTAGAAGGTGATTAACACAGAGAGCCACGAGTCCACATGTCGCAGAGAATAATAGACTATTGAATGCTCAGCCCTAAATGCTCAGGAATCATTGTGGAAGAGTAAGCAGATAGATTACAAGTGTCAGAGGTGGTGAATGAATGCAAGGAAACAGTGTCCTCTAGAAACGATAGAAAGATATACACATGAACTTTCAGTGGTTATGACAGCATGCTCAGTCCCCATGCAATACTAAGTAAGACCCAATCCTGGCATTATGTAAGGAGGGGAAAGTCAAGTCCCCCTCCCACCCCTGCAGCTACTGGTAACTGATAAGACAGCTACTGGGAGAAGGACAGTCGGGTTTCCTGAAGGGTGTGGCCCTTTGTAGGCTGACCACCACGTTCCAGTGGAAGGCCACACATGTGGATATCATGGATATATGGGCAGCACAAATTAGAGTTGCCAGGTGAAGAAAAAAAAAAACAGATGCAAAATTCAGAGGGTAGGAAAGAGCTTGAAGGATCGAAAGTGGTTTTGGGAGCGAGAAAACTGTCAAAATTCAGTGTACGAAATTCTGAAGATTTGATATAAAATACAATAATTCTAAAAAAGGAAAAAAATTATAAGTAAATGTATGGAGCTGGAAACAATTGTTTCTGTTTAATTATGTTAGCTTTGACATATATATGTCAAATATATATAACATATATATTACATATATTCAACTTTCTGTAATTAGTTTTTGCTTTCACCTAATCTCATGAAATATCAAATGAAAGAGTTTTAATTGCTTTCTAGAAACCATTGTACTTCATGCATGTATATTCATCTCTATCAGTAAGCACTTCTGGGTGTTAGTATCAGTTGGTTACTGACAATCTCATTACATTGTTCTGATTGAAATTCAATATGATTCATTCTTCAGAAACTTAGAGAATAAAGAGAATCTTATAGAGAGTGATACTCTGTGTGTGGTCACAGTTGTATTTGCATTCACTCTCTGCATGTACCTAAGTGTTGCCAGTGGGTAACAAAGAAGGGAACATGATGCCAAGTTCCCCCATCATTTCTGGAAGATATGAATTTGAATTCTTTTTCACTGTGTGAGTTCAATGAAGTTTCAAAAGCTAGAATTACCAATATCAGTGCTGGAAATATTAACACAGTAATGGAAGAACTTCTGCAGGAATTCTGAACACAGTGTATCAGTTCTGACAAAGAAATCCTAGAAAACAGATTTTCTTAAATCATTAATGATATAAAGGTAGTAATTAGAACCATTTGTTTCAATCACTGTTCTAACCCAGAAATAGAAAAAATAATATAATAATATTTTCCAAGTATTTCAATAATTCTTCTGAGTTAAAGTGGTTTGTTATTTACAAATGCTTTTTATTAATATAATATATTATTTTAAAATTAAGAAAAAGCTTTAATGTAATCATTTGAATTAATTTATTCAGTAACCCCATCCAAGATGATAGGGTAAAATCTAGACATTCTGGCATGAAGCTCATTCTTAAAATAATAAAAAATTAGTTTTAAAATACATTTGAATAATTGTGTCTTCATATAAATAATTTGGTCCTCTAATTTATATAAAGCATTCAAGGTCCATTACATATATTTGTCTTCCAGAAGTGTAAAAGGATGCAAAACAGGCTACTCTTTAATAGGTATAGAAACCTTATCGTGGGAGGTTTTGGAAATAGTTCTGCTGGTTGAATGACATTTGAATATACAATATGGAACTTAATGATTCACTTTGAATAATATTTTACATAATAGGCATTGTATCTAATCAAAAATAATCTAGAAAAATTACATAATTAAAAGGGTAAAAGAATACTGTGAAGGTTTCTTTATAGGTGTGACTATTCTAAATGCATGTTTCATAATAAATCTTAATATCTTTTATTCCACAAAGGGATTGGCACATTTTTACAACTTAATACAGTCCTAGGAATGCTTCACTTGCTTGAAACATATGACTCAAATAATGTTGAAAACGAACTAATTTTGATTTTAAAATTGCAACATAGGTTTCACAAAAGCCAAGTGAAAGATTTCTAACTTCATGATATATCTGTTTGGGGGATAAATCCTTTAAAATCAAAATTAAAAAAAAAGAAAAAGAAAAGAACCAGTGTATATTGGCAAACAGCTTAGGCCTATCATAATCTAGACAACTAAACTACAATATCATATAAAATAGTACTTAAAGCCAACAGGTATTTATTTCTTATCATTCTGGAAATTGGAATCCTGTAATCAAATGTCAGTATGGTCAGGTTCTAGTGAGAGGTACCTTGCAGTTTGCAAATGGGGTGCTTCTTTCTAAATTCTTGCCTGGTAAAATGAGAGCTTATTCTTAAAGGGCTGCAGTTCTATCCATGACTGTTTTATTGTGTTAACCTAATTGATTCTTAGATGACTCCCTTTCTAATATCACCACCTTGAGTCCTATATTCTATTATATAAAATGGAGAAGGAATGAACTTTTCAGAAACTAGGAAACCATAAATTAAGAAAGTTTAGTAAAAATGGAAATCATCAGTTGGATTTGCAAGAAGGAAAACAAAAGAATTTCCCAATCCTTTCCTATATGAAAGTATCTAGTAATGCATGCTTCTCAGAAGTGAGAGACACAGACACGTGGGGATGCACAGCAAGCAATCCAGTGAATGTGCACTGAGAAGAGAAAAGTATGTGCACTGATAATGACATTTACTCCATCTTCCAGAGACCAAGAGAAATCAAACAAAGACACCCTCAGTCTTTGGAGAATCCTTGTTAAATTGAAAGTCCACTCTTTACACTAACATCTAATTTATTCACATTTTAAGTATGTGCGATTACAAAGAAATCAACACAGAATCTGCTTAATTTTGCAAAGAGAGGAGGAAAGAAAAAGACAAATGGATGATATGTAATGCCTGATGATACATAGTGCTAAAACAAAAACAAAACTTTGTTAAATTATTTTCTGGAAAAAAATGGAAAACACATTTAGTAAACTTACTGAAGTAATATTGTAGCATGAATCTTAAAAGATCTTATTAATAAAAACAAACCTGGAGCCAGGTATTGGGGTGAATGCTGAAAAATCAGAGAAACAGAACAAGCCACAGCCAATCTTACCTCACCAATTCCTCAGCTGATCTTGTTTCCTCAAACTGGAAGCCTCTATGTCTTCATCCAAATGGATCGCAGCTGAACTGCTGTTAAAAGCCTAAAAGCTTAACAACAAGGCTCTAGTTCCTGGCCTTCATGTCTTATATACCTTTCTGCTTCCTGCCATAACTTCCTGGGATTAAAGGAGTGTGTCACCATGTCTGTTTGTTTCCAGTGTGGCTTTGAAATCACAAAGATCGAGATGGATCTCTGCCTACAGATTGCTAGGATTGAAGTTGTGTGTGCCTCCATTTTCTGGCCTGTATGTCTATCTATTGACTGTTCTGTCCTCTGACCCCAGATAAGTTTATTAGGGTGCACAATATATTGGGGAACACAATATCACCACATAAGATCAGAATCGGAGCTACAGAAATGCTGGAGAATAGAAAGTCTTGAGTGAGACAGAAAGTGAGCTGGAAACATTAGGCCATTTGCCTGAAAGCCAAGTCTTGCCACTTCCTTTCCTGAATAGGATTAACATGGAACAGTCCTATAATTAACTTTATGGTGGTGATATTTGGGAGTTATAGATAATCAGAGAGGATGGCCATGCCCCTAAGGATGTTTCATCATTTTGATTTGTGTCTGGTCTGGAAATCTTTGGAGACATGTAAAATTACAAAGCTGTGCTTAAGCCACTCAGAGGCCTCATCTCCATGGTAGAAAAATATCAAACACAATGCTTTTAATGTCTTTAGGAAGTTATCTAAAAGAGGAATATATTACTAAGTCCTAGAAAATTACAGATGCATTATAGAGGAGAAGTTATGGGTATTTCCTTCATTGTGAAAAGGTATTAGTGAATCATATTTTAGATGAAACCATGATGGCACATAACATTTAATACCAGGATTTGAGAATATTTCAACCAGAGCAGAATATATAAAATTGGAGGGCATGGTACTTGTCTCTGTGCTATTTGTGCTTTCTAATCAACAAAATCTATGTAGTAAGTATATAGTCACAAATGCTTTCAACATGAAATCATTGCTATAGAAATTCCAGGCACATGAAGTGCATTATTGGAAACTCAATCACGTTTGTCAATTGATGTCATAATGGAGTGAGTGTCTAAGGATAAGAGATGCCTGGCAAAGATTAATTCTTTTTTCCCTCAACTCATTTTAATATCTATTGAATAATAAGAAGAAATGCATTTAGTACTTAAGCCATTAAAAAGAAAGAAAAATGTATTAAATAGAAATATTTCAAGAAAGACAAAACCTAAACTAAGAACATAATATCATCTATGAAATGATAAAAGCATCAGACTTACGCTATTGTTCTCCATTGTTTTATAAAATCAATGAATTAAAGAGTTAGGTAGACTATTAGATTGCAATTTTAATTTCGTCACATATTTGGCATATATTGGAAAGGCTGCAAAATAATGCAAAACAGCAATTTAATGACTTGAAAGAATTAAATTGGTAGATTCTAAAAACTTAGGAGGCAAATCAATGCAGAGAATCATTTTAAATCTGTTGACTAATTTGTGTTGAACTAAAGTCTTCTTTGTTCTTGGCTCATTTTCTTTCTAGATTTTTTCACTGGGAGAAAATTTTTTTATTAATACAATTTAGCTTGAATATAAATGTGAAAATGAAAATATCTCCATTAGCATTCCTCTGTAAAGAAGTCCATGAAACTAGTCTGGAAAATCAGGAGCCTAAGCTTCACTGACATGACATATCCTTTACCTCTGCAGTTATTGACTAATATGGGCTATCTCTGAACGCTGCAATGGGCATAGTTTTCCTCATCAATACATTCTTTAACTGGTAGATAAAGGAAGAATAAACATGTAAGTGATTCATAAAATTCTTGCTCTTTAATTGCTTTTAGAAGAGTAAGAAATGTTCAATAAATGAAATCAAAAGGAGCTTATAGTTTAACTAGATCAAAGGTCATCAAAAATGTGATCATGCTTCAGACTCATACCAGAAAATGTAAATTGTTTTTTATCTTTTAAGTAGTTGCAAATATAAAACAGAATGACATAATTTCATGGAATAAATAAAGTGTATGGTATTTAAATTCACTTTTTTTTGATCTGATGAACATAGTCACAGTATTCCATATAAAGAAAACACAAAGTGGGGGAATTCTGGAACTGGGAAATCTAGGTAAGTGAACTGCAACTACAGATACAAGCAACACCAACAAAATTCAAGAAATGGAATAGAGAATCTCAGGCTTTGAAGACACAGTAGAAAAAAAAAGATTCATTGGTCAAAGGCAATGTTAAATCTGAAAAATTCCTAACACAAAACATCCAGGGAATCTGGGACACTATGAAAAGACTAAACCTAAAAATCATAGGAATAGAAAAAGAAGAATCTCAGCTCAAAAGCCCAGAAAACATATTTTAAAAATCATAGAAGAAAAATGGTCTAACCTAAAGAAGGGCATGCCATAATGTATAAGAAGTTTACAGAACACCTAAAAGATTAGACCAGAAAAAAGTCCCCACAACACATAATATAATCAAAATATGAAACATACAGAAAAAGAGAGAGAATGTTGAAAGCTGCAAGGGGAAGATGCTAAGTAACATATAAATGCAGACCTATTAGACTTATACACAACTTCTCACCAGAGACTCTAAAAGCCAGAAGGGCCTGGATAGATGTCTTGCCAACTGTAAGAGACCAAAGATGTCAACCTAGACTACTGTAACCAGAAAAACATTCAATCATCTTAGATGGTGAAAACAAGATATTTCATGAAAAGGCCAATTTTAAATAATATCTATCCATAAATCCTGCCTTACAGAAGTTATTAGAAGGAAAATTCAAACCCAAGGAGGTTAACTATACATATGGAAACACAAGCAATAAATAATCTCATACCAACAAAGCCCAAAGAAGGAAAACTCACCACAGACACACACAGACACAGACATACAGACATAGACACACAGACACAGACACAGACAGACAGACACACACACACACACACACACACACACACACACACACACACACACCATCAAAACCCCCATCAAAATAACAGGGAATGTCATTGTTGATGGAAATCTCTCAGAATTAATGGACTCAATTTCCTAATAAAAAAACAGAGGCTAACAAAATGGATGCAAAACAGGATCCATCCTTCTGCTGCATACACGAAACACACCTCAATATCAAAGATAGAAATTATGTCAGGTAAAGATTTTGAAAAAAAAATTGTCAAGCAATAGACCCAAGAAGAGAGCTGATGTAGCTATTCTAATATCTAACAAAATAGACTTCAAACCAAAATTTATTTAAAAAAAAACACAGAGAAGGACTCTTCATGTTCATCAAAGGAAACTCCACCAAGACAGCATTTCAATTCTTAACAGCTAGGCCCCTAGTGTAAGGATACCCACATCTGTAGAAGAAACATCACTGAAGCTAAAATCACACATCAAACCCCACATTAATGAGAGGTGAACTTCCCCCATATCAGCTGCAGCACTCAGGAAATGGACCCTGCATCTCACCTGGGTGGCATAGTAGAGCTGACCCTGTTGGTGGAGGTGTGGGTGAGTTAGCCCCAAAGTTATGAGCATGAGAGACCTGTTCCTATTACTCATCAGTCATGTGGAGGCATGGACAGGGGAGAGATGACCATTCCCTCCACCCCTTACTCCCATCCATACCCCCAACCCACGAGGCAGGTCGGGGAGCTGGCCCTGAGGTCACAAAAGCAGGAGAGCTGTTCCTGACCTTAATTGTCTGCAGCAATAGGCAGACTGGCCCCTACACTTGCCTGGGCAACACAGTAGAGCAGGCTCTGAAGGTGTAGGTGTGGGAGAGCAGACCCCGAGGTTATGAACGTGGGAGAACCAGCCCTGTTCCTTTCTGCAAGGGAAAGTGCACCAGCCAGGGCAGTGCAGGAAAGCTCACCCTAATGGGAAAATTGGCTGACTGATCAACCTTGCAACTACCCGGGCTCACAACAAGGGTTATGTTTTAGTCTAGCCAGCCCAACATCTACACCATCTGGTATCTGCTGAAGCACAGGGAGGCAGGGTCCCATGTACCCCTGGCTGCAGGATCTCCACAACATGGGACAGCAACAGGATGTCCAGGGAAGAGTCCCAGTGAAGGCCCAGCATTGATGGTGTAGTAGAGACCAGGGGCCTTGAACTAGACCAATGATTCTTGGTGATGAATGCTTTCATGCAAAGATGTATGGATAAAGGGGTTTACAGAATGACTTACTGTGTCACACTGCAGCTTTCATGATGAGATTTTCCTTTTCTTCCCTTATTTCCATTTTTTCTCTTAAATTTTATTTTGTTTTATTTTTGGAGGGAGGTTGCAGGGGCAGAGGGCAGATGAGAGGGGACAGGATATGGATGGGGTTGGGATGCATGATGTGAAAGACACAAAGAATAAATAAAAATGAAGTTAAAAAAAAAAAACTACCAAACAACAGACATCCTGATAAATGGAAGTGAATTGAAAATACAGACCTAAGTCCACATACCTATGGACATCTGGTTTTTGATTTAAAAAAAAAGTCAGAAATATACAATGGAAAAAAGAAGCTTCTTCAACAAATGGTGTTGGTGTAACTGGATGTTGCTATGTAGAAGAATGCAAATAGATCCATATCTATCACACTACACAAAACTCAAGTCGAAGTGGATCAAAGACATCAACAGAAAAACAGCTCCATTGAACCCGATAGAAGAGTAGCTGGGGAATAGCATTAAATGTGTTGGCATAAGAGATAACTTCTTAAACAGAACACCAATAGTTCAGACATTAAGATCAACAATTAATAAATGGGACCTCATGAAAGTGAAAAGCTTCTGTAAGGCAAAGGACACCATTAACAGGACATAATGACAGTCCACAGAATGGGAAAAGGTTTTCATCAACTCCACATATGACAAAGGGCTAATGTCCAAAATATAGAAAGAAATCAAGAAATTAGACATCAACAAACTAAATAATCCATTAAAATGGGGTATAGATTTTAAAAAAAGAGGGATACATGGATCACCCTGGGAAGGGGAAATAAATAAGAACTCCATGAGCAAACTTGGGGCGAGGGGGAGGGCAATGGAGGGTAGGGTATGGGGGAATGAGAACATAAAAGAATGGGATGGTTAAACTGGGACAGAGATGGAGTGGGATAGCAATGAAAGAGATACCATAATAGAGGGAGACATCATGGGGATAGAGAGAAACCGGGTGCTAGGGAAGTTCGCAGGAATCTACAAGGATAACCCTAGCTTAGACTATTAGCAATAGTGGAGAGGGTGCCTGAACTGGCTTACCCCAGTAATCAGATCAGTGAATACCCTAACTGTCATCATAAAGCCTTCATCCAGTAACTGATGGAAGCAGATGCAGAGATCCACAGTCAAGCACCAGGCTGAGCTCCAGGAGTCCAGTCAAAGACAAGGAAGAGGGATTCTATGAGCAAGGAATATCAAGATCATGATGGGGAAACCTATAGAGACAACCAAACCAAGCTAGTGGGAACTCATGAACTTTAGACCAACAGCTGTGGAACCTGCATGGACTGAACCAAGCCCTCTGCATAAGTGAGGCAGTTATGTAGATTTATTTGCTTGAAGGGTCCACTGACAGTAGGATCAGGATCCATCCCTGGTGCATGAGCTGGCTTTCTGGAGCCCACTACCTATGGTGGGACACTTTGCACAGCCTTGATGCAGGGGGAGGGGTTTGGACCTGCCTCAACTGAATGTACCATGCTTTGCTGACTCCCCATGGAAGGCCTTACCTTGTTGGAGGAGGGAATAAGGGGTGGGTTGGAGGAGAAAGGCTGAGGGACAGGAGGAGGGAAGAGAGGGGGATCTGTGGTTGGTATTTAAAATGAATAAAAAATTCTTTATAAAAAATTCTCAACAGAGGAAACCCAAATGTATGAAAATACTTAAAGAAATGTTCAACATCCTTAATCATGAGAGAGATGCAAATAAAAAAGACTTTGAGATTCCACCTTATGCCTGTCAGAATGTCTAAGATCAAAAACACAAGTGACAGTTTATTCTGGAGATGATGTGGAATAAGGAGAACACTCCTCCACTCCTGGTGGGAGTGCAAACTTGTACAGCCACTTTGGAAATAAATGTGGTTTCTTAGAAACCTGGGAATCAATCTGCCTCAGCTATACTACTCCCAGACATATACCCATAGGACACTCAATTCTATCATAAGGATGCTTGCTCAACTATGTTTAAAGCAGCTTTATTCATAATATCCAGAAATTTGAAACAACCTAGATGTCCCTCAACAGAAGAATGGATAAAGAAAATGTGGTACACTTACACAATGGAGTATTACTCAGCTGTTAAAAACAATGACACCATGAAATTTACTGGCAAATGGATGGAACTAGAAAAAAATCATCCTGAATGAGGTAACCCAGACCCAGAAAGGCAAACATGCTATGTACTCACTTATATGTAGATATTAGCTATAAAGTAAAAGATAATCATGGTGTCTTCCACAGACCTAGAAAGTCTAAGTAACAAACAGGGTTTAAGAGGGGTTGCAGTATCTCCCTGGGAAGGGGAAATAGAATAGATTTCATGGGCAAATTGGGGATTGACAGTATTGGGAACAAAATGGCTATGGAGGAAGAAAATACTGGGAGAACTGAGTGGAATTGCAGGGCATTTGGGGGACAATGTAGAAACTTATTGCTCTGGAAACTCCATGGATTCTAAGACAGTAACCCTGGCAAATACTCCTAGTAATGGGGGACATGGAGTCTGAACTGGCCATCTTCTGTAACTGGAAAGGCCTCTAGTGGAAGGATTGGGACACCAACCCAGCTACAAAATCTTCAATCTGCAGTTTTTCTTGCCTGTAGAGTGTTCTGGGACAGGAGCATAGCTATACACACAGATGCCTATTCCAGTCATCATCAGAGAGGCTTCCTCTGACAGAAGATGGGAGCAGATACAGAGACCCACAGCCAGACATTATGCAGAGAGACAGAGTCTATTGGAGGTCTCCATTGGGTCCCTCCCCTGGGAGAACTGGGAACCCTGTGGAAGATGGAGGAAAGACTGTAGGAGTCAGAGAGGATGGAGGACAGGAGAACATGGCCCAATGAATCAACTAAGCAGTGCTCACATGAGCTCAGAGAGACTGATACAGCAAGCATGGGGGCCTGCAAATGTCTGCTCCAGGTCCTCTGCATATAAGTTATGGTTGTTTGCTTGTTGTTTTTGTGGGACCCCTAACAGTGGGGGCAGGTGTATCTCTGACTCTTTTGCCTGCTCTTGAGTCCCTTTTCCTCGGATAGAGTTGTCTTGCCCAACCTCAATATGAGAATTTTTGCCTTGTCTAAGTTTAGTCTTATTTAACTGTCATCTCTTGAAGGCCTGTTCTTTTCCAAAGACAAAGAGGGAGTGAATCTGGAGGAGAGAGAAGGTGGGGAGAACTGGAAGGAGTGGAGGGAGTGGCCTGGATGTATTGTATGAGAGAAGTATCTATTTTCAATAAAAAAATAAGACAAAAAACAAAAAGAAGGGGATATTGAACTATGTAACAAATCCTTACTTTTTCCATGGATCCTTCTATAATATCACTACAGAAAATAAGTCAATAATTTTTCCTTAAACCTTACATTTTGACACCTCATAAATGGTAATATGTCAATGAGATAATTTCACAAGACATGGTAATGAATAGGTAAGTTAATCCTTAGGATTATTTAAAAATAATCTTTAAATAATTCTAAAATCATAAAAATAAGAATGCTACTTACTCTTCTTAAATTTTCTTTTTGAGTCTGTGTGAGTGCAAAAATGTGGTGTATGCACATGTGCACACATGTGTTGATGAACTCATAGTGTGTACCTGTAGAGAGCACAGGTGAATTGGAAGTGTTTGCTTCTGTCACTTCTCAAATTATCTTTTGAACACTGTCCTTCCTTGAACCTAGAGCTCAGCACTGTGGTTCAATTGGCTGGCCAGCAAGTCCCTGGGACCTGCCAGCATCTTCATTGGTGATATGGATGCATATACCAATGTCCAGCTTTCACATGGGTGATAAGGATGCAAAGTCATGTCCTCATAATGGTAAAGCTTTGCTCATTTAAAAATCTCACCAGACCAGAATTTTCTTCAGTCTTAAATCTTTATGGAGGATTCATAAATTTCGGCAAATGGAGCAGCATTTGGGAACACGACGTTGACAAGTGTGAAGTTGGAAGATATTCTTGTTGAGAATACAATAAACCCTCTGCATAAATTTTAATTAAATTGAAAATGATAGGAAAATATGTTCAGTTACACAGTGAGGCAAACATATGAAAAGTCCATTCATTCATTGTCATTTTTATGTAGACCTGGGTGGGTCAAAATGTGCATAACGTTAACATTCCTTAGTACTTGGGGCAACCTCTAGTTTTGCTCATTCCGTTTGAATTGAGCACAACAATTTGCTTTTCTAAATTTTTCTTTAGTGTTGTAAATGCTTCTAGTCCAAAGATCTCACATTTAAAATAAATAAGAAATTACTAATAACACATATTTATCTGATACCTGGGTAGCTTATCTTGATAGATTGGATGGCTGTGATCAATAGATTATACCAAATCAGCAGAAAGAAGATCTCATGATTTATCTTGAAAAATAGAAATATAGAAATAAAAATTATAGTTTCATTCCTTTATCAGAAGTGGATGATACTTTCTAAGATATACTAATAGACATTTCCATAAATGTAATATAATTAATGTATAATGAAGTACAATATAGTTAACTTAGGTTTGCTAAATATATAAAACATGTAGCAAGAACAAATCAAAAAACAGATTGCCGGCAAATGGGTGATTTTCAGAAATAACTATTTACTATCCTTATTGCTGCAATAAATGTAATTTTAAATAGAATATTATAAATTCAGAAAATTATCCTTACTGTTTTGTATTTCTATGTATCTATTGTATAAATGTGCGCATGTGTGTTGGCATATCCATTCATAGCACTCCTTTGGACTTCAAATGACAACTTTTGGTTCTCTCCTTCTACCACGTGACTTCCAGAGATTGAGTTTAGGTTGTCAAGACTGGTGACAAAAAACTTTACCCACCAAGACACCTCACCATCCAGTACCCACAAATTTTATCTTTAATAAGGTATAGTAAGATAAACATGATACATATGATACATATGTATACATGTGATAAATATAAAATATGAAGCATGATAAATATACTCATTCTCTTAACATCACTGAATTCAAAGAAAAATCATTTTTGTGACATTCGTAAATGTTAAAAGTGTCAATTACACAGATACACATATATATTTTCCTGTTCTTAGATTTCTTTATTTTATTTGTGTGTGTGTGTGTGTCTGAGAGAGAGAGAGAGAGAGAGAGAGAGAGAGAGAGAGAGAGAGAGAAAAGGGAGGAAGAGAAGAGAGAATTTTGTCTTCATGCATGTATGTGTACCCCATGCATGCCCAGTGTACAAAGCGGTCAGTAGGGGGTTTAAGATCCCTTAGAACATGGTTGTGAGCCACAATATAACTGCTGGGAACTGAACCTGGGTGTTCTGCAAGAGTAAACTCACTCTTAACCACTGAGTCCTCTCTGTAGACACTACACAATTATATTTTGTTACTACAACTACTTCATCATTAAACAAGTATATCATTTTACTTCCATTTATCCTTTCTTTGAAAGTTCAGTGATGTAGTGAAAATTTCATGTGACAGAATTATTCACTATTGGCATGTCATGTAGTTGAGTACATTTATCTTTATTTAGAGATGAAGCTTGAACAGGAGATACTCAAAAATTATTAGGGCATTCATATTGCAATTTATTAGTTTCTATTTTTGTCTTTTTATTCAAATTCATATACTCAGTAGACACATGGGATTTTAAAGTCATTAAAAACTTTAGAATTGCCAGGTTGTGGTGGTGCATACCTTTAATCCCAGCACTTAGGGGGCAGGGGAGGGAGATCTCTATGAGTTCAGGCCAGCCTGGTCTCCAAAGTGAATTCCAGGACAGTCAGAGCTGGTACACAGAGAACAACACAGAGAAAGCTTATCTTGAAAATCAAAAACAAAGTCACTTTGAAATGACCAGAAAGATTTAACCATATTAAATCAGAAATGAACAAAGGCCCAGAAAGATTCTATAGTTTTGTCAGAGTTGGTGATAGGATCAGTTAAATGTAAACGTGATCACTCAGTTCAGCACAGTGCCCATAACTCGGTGGCTTTTTATAGTTCTTTGTTTTGCAACCTGATGAAACAAGAACAGCTTGGTGCATAGATCATGGGAGGCTTTGAAAATTAACCTAATAAAAATCAGCTGGAGATGTTGCTCTTCCTGAAGTTGCCCTGAGGCTCTGAGGAAGGTGAACAGCATCCTTCAGTAATATGAAGATTTGGGAATTACTGTATAGGTCAGGGCAACCTGCTCCTGGGGAAACTTCACAACTGCAGACCTGGAGCTTCTCTCTTATGAGCAGAGACTAGCTTATGACACCTGTTCTTATGATGCTGCAAAAGTGCCTGACTGCCTGGAGGTAAGATTAGAGTCACTGTCTAGTCCTAGTACTTCAGAGTTGAAAGTTTAGTCTCAAATATTGTATGTCATCTATGCTTGAAGGTGCTTTGTATTTTAAAATATTAAAACCCAAGAATAAAGACCAGTTGCTTAAAGTTTCAAGTGGTGTTTAGAAATTCTTGAAATAAACAGTAGCAACGGAACAAGATGAGCACAGAAAAATGAGAACTCAGAGTTATGTGGCTATGGAATGGAAGGTGGACCTGGGAGGAGATGGGGGATGGGATAAAGGGGAATTCCCCAGGAATACCATCTGCTGAAAGAGGTGCTTTTTACTGCTATCCTTGGAAATTAGATAGGTATATACAAGCAGTACTTGATAACCAAGAAGTTTGTTTTCAAATCCAGAAGAACAATTTACTTGATTGCCTATGAAGTCAGAACACTGACAAATCAAGGACCACACATTGGAGAATCAGGTGTGGGGAGCAAATACTAGACTTCCTGCTTAGAGAGACTAGGCATTGGAACAGAAAAGAGGAAGGATTGGGAGATGCAACATTGTTGGAGTAGGGATGTCGTTTTTAGAAGAGGTGTGCCCCTGTGGGTGGGCTTGAAGTTTAAAAAGCTCATGCCTGGATCAGTTGCTCTCTGCCTGCTGCCTGTGGATCAGGATGGAAAGCTCTCAGCAGCTGCTCTAGTGCCATGCCATTCTACTTCCTACTGAGATGATCATGGACTAACTCTCTGAAACTGTCAGCAAGCCCTCAATTAAAGCTTTCTTTATAAGAACTGCCTTGGTCACAGAAACACAGGAGTAATTAAGAAACCCCCATACCTCACTTCTGCTAGCAGCATTGTTTTCCTCAGATAGTCTCACCTTCACTTTCACATAAAACATCTGTTTTGTTTCTCTAGCTACAGAAAATGGGATTAGTGAAAACATATTTCCCCGAGTTTGGCTTATTTCATTTAATATTCCCAATTGAATTAGTTTGCTTTCAAACAGCATAATTTAATTTTTCTTTATGACATAATTTCCCTTTTCCTTATCTCTTCATGTGCTGACAAACATAGGCTGTTTCCATCATTAGGCTAAAGTGAACAGTGGTACAATAAGCTTCGATGTGCAAGTATTTCTGAGGTTTGTTCACTTAGGGTCCTTTGGGTATTAACCCAGCAAGATGGAGCTCATCCATAAAGTAGTTCTATTTCCTCTTTTTGAAGAACCTCTATTTGGATGTCCACAGTGTTAGAAATGATCTGTTTTCAAACCAGTAAGGTTTAAAGGTTCTCTTTCCCTGAATCCTCACCAGCTTTGATATTTCTTTGTACTATGAGAGCCATTTGAAAGGAGTGAGATAGAATCTCCGTGTTTTCTTTACAGTTAATGATATTAAACCTTTGTCAGATGTTTATTTTCTATCTATTGTCCATCTTCTGAGAACGATTTGTTCATTTCATTGCGCCTTCATTGATTGTGCTATTTGATGTTTTGTTATCTCGTTTTCTTTATAAATTCTAGATATGAATTCATTGTCAGGTATACAGCAAGCAAACATTTTACTTCTATTCTGTAGACTATCTATTCACACAATTAATTTTTGTAAAAGGTTTTTTTTTTTTTTACCTCATATCTCATTTTCCTATTCTGTCTGTTATGTATTGAACCATAGGAATCATTTTCAAAAGCCATCTGTAAACTTAAATTTTGAAGTGTTTTCTCTGAAAGTCTCAGAGTTTCAAGTCTCATTCTCAAGTTTTTTGATCTATTTTGAATTGAGTTCTGTGTAGAATGAGAAATAAGAATCAAGTTTCATGCCTCTACTGCAGATGTCCAGGTTCCTAGAATCCTTTCTTAAGTTTTCCAGTAACTTTTTCATTGTCTGAATGCTTTAAAACATCTATCTTTTCTCTTCCTTTTGTTAGTATTTTTATTTTAAACAATTTTAAATGCAAATATATTTTACCATATTATTCACCTCCCCCAAGTTCTTCCAAATCTCCCCTCCATATCCATTCCACTTTAAGTTTTTTCTAAAAACAAAACAAAACAAGAATAAAATAAGAAAACACAACCAAGTACAGCAGTGGTTCTCAACCTTTCTAACGCTGTGACCCTCTAATACAGTTCCTCATGTTATGGTGACCCCCAACCACAAAAATCATTTTTATAACTACTTCATAACTGTGATTTTGTTACTGTTGTGAATTGTAATGTAAATATTTTTGAAGACAGAGATTTGGCAAAGGGGCTATGACCTCAAGGTTGAGAACCACTGCAATACAACAACCAAATAAAAGCACCATTAAAACCCCATGGAGTCCAATTCTATGTTGGTCAACCACTCCTGAACAGCAGACCTGTCCTGGAATTGTTGATATGCCAAATGTTTCTCTTTTGGAGAAAACAAATTTTCCATTTCTCAGCAGGTACAACTGACAGCTCAGGTGTTAACCTTTACCCCACTGTCTAGACATTCATTTATCCATTTTTTTAAAAATAGTCCTCTGTGTATATTATTGCTTCCAGATTAGTGTTTCTATGAAATTTCTGAGTGTATGGAGAAGTGGGTCTCTGATTCTTTTGTCTTCTCTTGGGATCTTTTCCTTCTGTTAGATTATCTTGTCTAATTATCTTTTCTAAAAGCTCTAATATTCTGCATTACACATTACCAACTCTTGGTGAAATTCACTTGAATTTTATATTTGCCTAATGGACCTTTTCATCTCCAAAGTTGGAATTCATTTTTTCAGTATTTCCATGTCTTCATAGCATTCATTATTTATATCCTGCATTGATGTGCTTGTCTTACCCAGCTGTCGTTTGTCTTCTCTTTGATGTCATTAAGGAATTTATTTATATACTCTTTCATTTTATCTAATATACTCACAATTGTTCTTTTGTAAGTTCTTTTGTAACCACTCTGAATTTTATCTAATTCCCTCTCTTAGGAACCCATTGTTTTGATTATTCTCAGAGGAGTCACATAAGCCTGTTTTTTCCTGGATTATTGCCCTTGGTATTGCACATCTATGATTCTGTCATTGGCTGGAATCTTCCCCATTATTTCAGTTAAAGTACTTGCAGTGTTCAAGGTATACTAGTTTTTAGTCAGGTTGGTATATTCCCCTCTGGATATGGAGTGAGGCTCAATCAAACACTGATTCGCACAGAGTACGAGGTTTGATCTCCCCAACTGTTCCAAAAGTAGAACACTTACTGCAGAAGCAACCAGGGGCACTATAGTGCACTACAATAAGTGCACTATGAAAATACTGTTTTAATTAAACAAAACTAACGGTCCCTTAAATTCTAGTTATTTGGGGGAAATAAAGGGACAGTGCTGTGTGTGCAAAGAAATGTGTTGCTAAGGGTGAAAATGAGAGGAAAGTGGGCATAATGAAAATACCAAGTGATATTAGATCTACATGGAAAATGGAATAGGAGAAGGTAAATAGGATGGAGAGCAATAAAGACAAATTTAGTTGAAAACTAACATGAAAATAGAAAGAGGCAAAAAGATATACCAGTAGACTGTAAATACATCAATTAACCTATAAATCAATAAAGAAAGAAGAAGAAAAAATATAAAGTTGGTCCACAACACTTTAAATAGATATTGAATGAAGTATAAATGTGATGGGAAGAGAACTGGACAGGGTGGTGGAATCTGTCTCCAAGTGTCCCATCACTTAGGTGTGAGCACAGTTGGTCTCTGTAGAGTCACTCATACTGAGTGCAGACTCACATTCAGTGTCTTTGTCTCCACATTCCTGGTGTAGGTCCAGATTCTGTCTCTATATGATCAATTACCTGCTTGTATGTTCAGATTCTGTTTCTATGTGCTCAATCACCCTACAATACCCTACAATAGTATAAATTCTTCCCTTGTGATCTCAGTTCTATGAGCTCTAGTGTATAATATGTCTCTTTCAGATCTTATTGTAGAAACAGGTGCAGCTTCTGTCTCTCTGCCATCTAGCTTTCCACTTTCTGGATTTATTAAGTTGGTGTCTTCCAATGACAAGCAGCCACTTTGAGGAATTCTTGTTTTCTATAAGAATCTATGTGTTCCCTATCCTTCAGAGGGTGTGTGGCCCAGGTTGTGTATTAAACTATTAAACTCTAGATGTCTTTCAGTCTTTAGGTAGTAGATGTGGATGTTTGTGTAACAGTTTTCTCTGAGATTGATGTTTCGTTCTGCATGGAATTTCATTAAGCTTAAGGTAAACAATTCAAAATAGCTTTAGGAAGTCCCCAAAACTGGCCAGATTCACCAGACCTCTCCTTCCTAGAGGAAACAAGTCAAGCTACTGAGAGTGACTCTCAGATAAGCCAAGCTGAAAAAAAGACCGAGAGACCATATCAGCTGCTTAGAAGAAGCAGAAACTAGCCAAGTTGCCTGGAAGAGGTTTAGACCAATTGAACCACTTAGAAAAGACATTATCCAACCTGTTGAACTGCCTTCAGGCTACACAGTATGCTCTATTTTTCAGCTTTTGTGAGTTGTCGCCTGTTATTGACTGGGCTTTTGGTGATGCAGCTGTCTTTGAGTCATTTCTGCTCCTGTAAGTAACCCCTCACCCATATTCTGTTAAATGACTTCAATAAAACTCATTGGTTTACCAAGTTGGACTTTTGTAGTCTCTGTTCTTTGGTCTGTCAGTTGTTATCCCTATCTGGGGTGAGTAGACATATGTGTTGCATCTTCCTAGGAAATTTTTGTCACACAATATAATAAGAACACAAACAAGGACATGACAGAAACAAAGATTAGTAGGGGAAAAGTGAGTACCTTGAGGCTGGGAAGTCTGAGTGAGTAGCACCTACTGACAAAATTCTAATACAACTATCATTTTCTCTATCATGTGTGTGAACATGCCTTTATGTTACTATAGTGGTTGCATAGTTCTTGCTTTGGGTAGTGAGATGTGCAACTAAGGGTGAGCCATTAGAATTAGGAGTGTCTGTAGGAAGACTCCCAGGATAGCAGTCTTCATCTATGTGGGATGGGTTGGCATGCTTGCTTGATGAGTCTTGTCCACCACAGGAATACAAGATGTCCTCAAAACAGTTAAAGGTTTAGAGGAAAATTTACTGTCTTAGATTAGAACACAAGGGTTGAGTTCATCAACCTGGCCTTTGTTGTATGCAGTTAGAAATATATCTGAGACTGAGATGGTGGCTAAGCAGGAACTTGTTTGTATAAAGGTGCAGTTGCAATAAGACAAGGATATACAGTAGCATCCTCAGTATGAGCCTCTGATTTGGCATGTAGATTAAATAAAGAAGAGAATGAAAGGAGACATTGGCTTCTTTTAAGGCAGGAAAACTGAAGCATTGAGAAGAGATCTGTTCTCAAATGCCGTTCCTAGGAGCTGAGAACTAGGAACTTATGGGAAGATTCAGAGAGTGAGAAGAAGGAAAACATGGTAAAAGTAGTACATGATACCTAACAGATATGACCTTTAATAGAATAAAGGTGAAAATCTGTAACCAACATGCTGATGGGACATTAAAAATGCTTCAGTGCAAGCAACTATAGCAATCGGGAAATATTCGGTGCCAAAGTTGATAGAATGGGCAAGACTTTTAAAGAAGCAGTGAAAGACTCTATTGTAGCCTGGCTCTTAAGACTGTGAAACAGTGAGAACATAAGATCAAACTGACTGTTGTGTAGGCAAGAAAGCTGAGTAATATAACTAAAATACTGAGACAGCACTACAGAAATCCATCCCTAATGGACTGGCTTATCAAAGCTATTAGGAACACTTGGTTATCTCTGTCTGAAGTCCCGAAGAATGTTCAGGAGGAAAAAAAAAGAGGGAACTAGGTATGAGAAAAAAGCTGTGTATGGCCCTCAAATTACTGTGCCATACAGAACTATTTTCACTAGAATTAAGTAAACAGTTGGTTCAACAGGGACCTCGAGATCAGTATGAGACTTTATTGGCTTTACTGAGCTCTATGGTAGGATGGGATCTTTATTATGTATAAGGGGCTTTGGCAGACCTCAGTGATCTAGACTGTTGCATGAGTTCATAAGATGCTAAAACATATGGAAGAGACGAGGAGGGAAGTAAACATGCCTGTCTGAGTCACCTGAAGGCAAATGTGGCTAGATTTCTGTTGAGCTGGAATTCCTAGGAAAAATATTGATAGAAAGCCAACTTCTCTGCTTGTGAGTCTTTGGAAGACCTTAAGGCCTGTCAAATAATTCACCAAATGGTTGAAAGAAACAGAGGATCAGGGGTACAAGTGGTTCCTACAGCATCTCCTGTTGAAGAAGAAGGTGTACCAGAATGAGAGTGATCCAAGCCATTCCTCTGACAGGGGGCTAAGATTGCCTACAAGTAAGGGCCATACATGGCCACTGAAGGCCTCATATTGAGTTACTAATCTATTTATTGTTCTCCAACTGATGCTCAAAATACTTGGGCTTTTATACCATGTCTTTCTTTTAGGACTTTTTGGACCACCAGCCCAAAATAATGACATAGAGACTTATTAATTATGAAAGTTTGGCCTTTAGCTTAGGCTTCTTCTATAACTTAAATTAACCTGTTTCTATTAATCTACATTCTGCCATGTGGCTTTTTTACCTCTCCTCAAGTCCGACTTGCTCCTCATCTCACTGGACTCTCATGTGACTTAGGATTCTTCTTCAGTTCCTCTCTCTCCCCAGAAGTTCCGCCTATTTTCTCCTGCTTAGATATTGAAAATTCAGCTCTTTATTAAACCAATCAGAAGGCGTCTTTTACAAAGTGAGATCAAATATTCTGCAGCAAGCTTTGGTGGATCCTGGAGCTGAGTGTGCCTTAATTCATGGCAAACCACAGAAGCATCAGGGATGTTCTGCATTAATAGTTGGATATGGTCATAAGATAGTACAAATGAATAGGATTAAGCTGGCTCTTGGCATGGGTGGTTATTAGTCCCAAGAGTATACAGTATGTATTTCTCCACTGCAAGGAAAAGTTCTGGAGATGGATATATTGCCACCCTCTGTTTACCAGTGTTGGGAGTTTTGTCTAAGAACAAACACAGTAAAGCCAGTCAAGCATGAATCAGGCAAGATGGGAACAGGTAAAATTGCCTGCTCTAAATAGAGTGGTTGAGGTCAAATAATATAGACTGTTTTGATTATGGAGCATGATGAAATTACAAAAATACTTAGAAATTAGAAAGGCTAGAGATTATTTGTCCACTTCAGAGTCCCTTCAACAGCCCAATATGGCCTGTGACAAAGCCACATGACTCCTGGGGAATTATTGCTGAATATAGGGCCTAAATAAAGCAGTTCACCTTAGCCATGCCTGTGTATCAAATACTGCTCTTTTCATTGAACAACTGGTACTAGCAATGGTGTCTTCCCATCCATATTAGGCATTGCTAATGCATTTTAAAATATTGCCTTAGTTCCTGCTTGAGTCCCAAGGCCAATTTGCATTGACTTGGAATAGTCAACAGTGGACATTTAGAGTACTTCCCCAAGGTTATTTTCACAGTCTTACTGTTTTAATGGGATGATGGCCCAGGACCTTGCTTTCTTATTCTGTCCACCCTCTGTAAAAAAAGATTTATTAGCTATCATACTGATAACCTCTAAGTGTTCTGAACATCTAGAAAAGCACCTTAAGAAGAAGCAGATGCATCTAAAAGAATGAGTACGGGAGAACAATCTGTATAAGGTCCCACAGCCTGGCATGGCTGTAAAACTCTTGGGGATATTATGGTCTTGTTAGGGTCCAAGAATCTGAGAGTAATCCACCACAAAAGACCGGGTTTGAGTAAGCCAAGAATTTATTTAGAAAAACTGTTAATCACGGAGGTGACCGGGTTCAGGCTCCAAACTGAGTCCCTGAGGCAGTGGCAACAGCCGTTTTTAAATGGGAAAACCACAAAGAGACAGCTGCAGAGTCCCATTCAATCATAATGTAATACGGGAAGAAGCCACTGGGGACTTTCAAACCACAGGGAGTTCTGTGGTTTGGTGGTTCTGATGGGCTCTGGGCCAACCAATCAGAAGGGGATGGAGGCCTGTGTTTTACATCTGAGTAGGGGGTAAGGGGAACTACAGCCTAGTTTCAGGAAGTTGTGGGTAGCGGCTAAGGGCAGAATGGTAGACTGGGAGGAAATGCAAATTCTGCTGCTAAGTAGTATGCAATATTCCCTTCTCTTCTAGTGGGCGATCAAATCTTTGACATCAGAAGTCCATGTTCTGTAGGAGTCTATATTGGAGCCACAGGACTAGGAACTGAACTACATTGATCCTTTGAATGAAGCGGGAGACAGAGTAATCAGGCAAGATGCACATATTGTGATTAATAGAACTGTAACTAAAGCCCCCACCATTCCTGTTTTTAATTGGCATTTTATCCTCTATGTCAGGGAGTTTCCTTTTGACTTAACCTTTTATAGTCTGTAGCTGCTTCCACTTGAACTGGGACATAGTTTGTCAGGGCCCAGGAAGGCGGAATGGTTAGTCAAAGGCTGGGCAATGTAGCATTTATTAGAAGCATCTGATTGGCCAATCCAGGTGAAGAGATGAAGAGCAATCACATTGGTTGGACTGGTTCACATTAGCTTTCAACAAGTCCAGGGCTCAGCAGATTGTAGTTTGCAGGCGCTCCTTGGATATTATGCTCATCAGTCAAGTGAAAATCTGCTGAAATGCAGACTAGGAGCAGAGCTTAAACTTCAGGAACTTAAAGAAAAACATTACATTAGGAACTTTTTCATTTGAACTGTGACAGGTGGATCCAAGCCTTATGACTTTGATTTCTTGAAGCTTACATGAAGTTTATCAAAGGAGATGAAAGTTCTAGATATATTAGCATTATCATTTGTATCGAAATCTACATTGTAGGAAAAGCAGTTAATAGGCATCTGTAAAACATCTGGAACCAATTTACACCTTGGAGTCACAGCAAAGGCTATGGCTTTGTATTAAAAATTGTGGTAAGCATTTTTTAGACCATCAGAACTGAGACAAAGTTTGAACTTTAATCATTTACCAGAGACATATATAGTTATTAGGGAACAGTCATGTGTTAGAGAATCAAACTCTCCAAAGACGACATGCATACTTACAGCAATGAGGTGTGATTTCTACAAATTCCATCATCAATGTCATGCAGGCTGTCCTGGGACCAGTGTCCTTTAGCATCCTCTAGTAATGAGCCATCAGGTAAGCCAGATTAAGTACTGGGAGGGATACCACATATGCAGCAAACAATAGGTACAGTAGGTAGCTGTAGAAATACAAACACTCACAGATACCACGTGACTGGAAAATGAAGAAGGAAAGGTAGCCAATGGGCTGAGTTGAGAGTGATATGGATAGTAATAATTCATGAGACTTGGTCCTTGACAATCTTTACCGATGGGTTTTATATAGAAGCTTCACTTTATGGATGGCACTGTGGAAAAAGGAGGACAGGCAGGTGCTGGATCAGACACTATGGGGACAACTAATTTGGAAAGAAATATATAACAGTTCAACAGTAATCAGAATTCCTAGTAGTTTACCATATGGTAGCCTGCAGTCCATTAAGTCCCCTGGAAATCAGGAAGCAGATGTCTTTACTAAAGTATGGGCCAATTCCCCTAAAGGGACCCTGGGAACCTGCCTACTGGATCCATAGAAAGTCTTGTCATAGGGGAACCAACATAGGTTGAAAAGTTAAGACAGCCAGCATTCCTGTGAAATATTCTGATATTTTCCATACTATCCCAACAGGTGAGGTCTGTTCCTGATTACAGACTCCACAAATAAATTCCCTGATGAAATATGTACATAAATCAACCTGTTCTGTGAGAGATTGGCAAGTAGATTTCACAGTGACTATGGTAGTCAATGAAGGATACCCATAGGTCCTCACCTGTGTGGGCATGGCCTCAGGCTTTTTTTAAAAAACATTTCTATGCAAGAGAGCAACAGGGGAGGCTACCATTAAGGGTCTCACCCAACTAAGTGTTCTGTATGGGTATCCATGAAGAATCAACATTAGTGTACAGAACCAGGCTGATAACAACCAGGTGCAATTGTACTGCTACCTACCTTACAATCCAACTGTGGATGGATTAATTGAAAAAAAAAACAGTGGATGTTTACACAACAGGTAAAAAACTTAAATACAAATGGAATCCTACATAAGTAGAAAGACACTCCCAGATTTTTGAATGAAAATCTCAGTGCCAGGAGTGGGTTGCCTCCCTAAGAATGCTTCCCTTAAAGGCTAGGGGAGCCTCTGAAGCCCACAAATTATAAAGGCTTGGACTACTGACGTTGGCTATATGCCAGAATTGGACAGTAAGACACCATTTCTGAAGATGCTACATACTTTGACTACAGGACAGTGGAAACTCCTACCCTGGGGAAATTTCAAAGTGCCAGAAGGTCCATCATGCAGGCTGCTGGTGGAGAACTTTCAAAAACATTCCTCCTTCGCTATCGACCCTGCATGTTGAAATACCAACATGTCAGGCAGGATGTGCCTACTTGTAAAAAAGTGACTCAGCTGTTGTGGGTAAGACCAACAGCCTTCTGATTGGATTTAAGTTCTTCTACACAAGAGGAGTTCACATCCTGTACTACAAGACAGGAAAAATAACCTGTGGCTTGGGAGGTCATAGGTCCTTATAGGGAAGCAATTTATATCATTTTACTATAATGTGGGGACTTAACAAGGAAATCCCACGTAGTTTATCTGGTAGTTAAAAGGAAGTTTATTTTAGGGTAACTTACAGCCAGTAAAGAGGTTGGTTATAGGATCTGGAAGAGGTGAGTTGCAGTCCATCAGGGTTCTCTGGAGAACTGTGACTTGGTCTGCCATCCAGCATCCAGGATCATGAGGAGCCAAGAGGGCCTGCACATAAGGATCTCGAGTCTTTAAGGGCTCCCATCTCGGCCACACCCCATGGGCAGGTCATAGGTAGTCATGGAAGTTACCAGCTGCCTCATTGGGGCAGTGCTTCAAGGTCAGAGCTGGAACAGCTACCACTACATCTCCCCCTTTTGTTTAAATAAGAAAGTGCTAACCTAATGTAAAACTATATACAATAGGAATGATTATCAAATATTGTCCAGGAGGAATAAAGGATAATAACCTAGACAAGATGGAACTACAACCAAAAAGAACAACATCAAACAAGAGATACATACTAAAATGCTAAAATTCAGAGAAGTATGGACCATAGGTAAATGGCATGTTAGAGAAATCATTCCAAACAGTGTCCTATCCCAAAAAAACTGAATCTAATAATTAATATGTTCTAGCTAAGATTTAAAAGGATTGGAACTATAACTATTAGTCTTCAACCCCATCAAAGACCTGAGAATGAATATAATAATACCTGAGAAATAGGAGAAGGATGCAAGCAACTTTTGGGAATCTTGCGAGAGTAGACAGAGACAGCTGGCAGCCTGGACAGTCACCTAAAGTGTCTCAGCATTGTTGGTGCATTCAAAATGGCTACAGCCTAGAGTATCTGTAAACAGTCTGTAAACAAATGTATAGTAAAATGACAATGACCTCAAAATTTTGATAATACACAAATATCTAAAATAGAGGTAGAAATGTATAGTGCAATATGCAATATGACAATAATCCTAAACATGTATCAATATACCAAATATTCTAAACAGAGGTAGAATATACATGCAGCATAACAAATATAATTTCACATTTGTATCAATATACAAACTTTTCAAATAAGAGTGGAAATATATGTACATTACAACAAATATGGTTCTGTATTTGTATCAATATACTAATTATCTGGAATAACAATATAAAAATAGTTTACATTTGTATCAATATACAAGAATCCATAGCAGTGCAATTTATCAAAGGCTGATATTTTGCTAAATTAGTTTACTAGTATATTCCGTAATCTACCTTAATATCCTATACCTATCCATTCCCCGTTTTTTCTTTTGTTAAGGGGAATACTGAGTCCAATGTTTTCTTCCACCCATAACGTTATAAACATCATCCATAACCCTGAGAAACATGAAACCTTTGAGAAAAGGGGGTGTCATTTTCTTAGAATTGCTTCCTGCTGTTCAAGGAGTGATGATATCTCAGAGAGTTGAGTCTCAGTTGGACTAACTCTAGATTGTGCAGCCAGTTTCAGAGTAATGGGTAAGGTTGTCTGAGATTCTGGCTAGAAGTGTAGTATGATGAACCATCTTATTATCTTATTATGGAGAGTTTATTATTATTATGGAGAGTTTTTAGTCCAAGGTTGATCCTTGAGTAATGTTTGTGAGTGCCATGGTATCATTCAGGACTGGGTAGAGTTGTTGTTGTGGGGTCCCATCCTCCCCTAGAGACTTGGGTGGATGTGATGCACCCCTGGAACTGCCCTCTAAACATTGGTGTTCAGGCCCTTAGATTGGCATTGCAGTCAGCCTCAATTCATAACCACTGGTGAAGCTCCTGAGAAGAAGTGCCTATTGTTGTGTCTTAGTGACCTAATTTTTAGCCAAAGATGAACATTTATAGTCACCCCTCCAAGGCAAATGGATTATTGTGGAAGAAGAAGAAGAAAGGATGTAAGAGAAAAACGGCTGAGATCAAATGAAACACATTTACTAATCTTACAAGTTAGTTTAGATTGAATGGCCATACTGTTTGATGAACTATCATCTCTTCTAATTAAGACGTTTCTCTTGTTCAAACCGAACCTTTATCAATTTTGATGGTATCCATAGCTTTTTTTTCTCCCATGGAAACAAAAGCGAAACTTCTTCCTCATGTAACACATATCCTGGCTTCCATTGTGAGGTCAGCACATCTTTAGAGTATACAGGCTGATTTAATTCCATAGTTTTTTCTATTATCAAATGTATCTCCAAAGCTGTCCTTCCTTTTTCATCAGCATTTAGAAAAGTTTTAAATTAATATGCAATATATTTCTGGGGGTCTTTATCACCCTTTTCTGTTTATTTAGCATATCCTTTAGAGTTAGATTCGGTCTTTCTATGATGGCTTTCCCTGTAGGATTGTGTGATATAACTGCAATATGCTTTATATTGTAATAAGCAAAAAACTGTTTCATTTTACCAGAGACATATGCTGGAGCATTGTCAGTCTTAATTTGTAGAGGTATATCCATGATGGCCATAACTTCTAGCACATGTGTGATTATAGAATCAGCCTTTTCAGAACTCAAAGCAGTTGCCCATTAAAATCCTGAATAGGTATCAATGGTGTGGTGTACATGTTTTAATTTCCCAAATTCTGCCAGATTTTATTTGTTTGAGTACTCTTTGAGTTACTTCCTGCAAGTATTGGAGTTTGGTTGCATAAAGAACAAGTAAGACATTTCCTTATAATTTTCTTGGCTTGTTGCCAAGAGATAGGAAAATCTTTTTTTTCAAACCTTTAGTATTGACATAGTATTTTTTTTATGAAATTCTTGGGCCTCCAGCATATTTTCTATCAATAGTTGATCAATTCATCATTACCTTTTGCTAGATATTTCATGTGCCTGGCAGACACATATGGGATCGAATGCGTTGTAGCTCTAAGTTTTCCTGTGTCCCACATGGCTGGCAGTCAGGACAAATCTTTCTCACCTGCCAGTCCTGCAGCCACTTGGACCCAAGTAAACACACAGAAGCTTATATTAATTAAAACTTCTTGGCCATTAGCTCAGGCCTACCACTGACTAGTTCTTACATTTAAACTCAGCCCATTTCTGTTAATCTATATGTTGCCACATGTTCCATGGCTTTAGTTGTGTGCTTGTGTCTCCTACTCTGCTCTTCCTCTTCCCAGCATTCCTTTAGTCTGCCTGCCCCATCTATACTTCCTGTCTGGCTACTGGCCCATCAGTGTTTTATTTATCAACCAATCAGAGCAACACATTCACAGCATACAGAACGACATCCACAGCAATGTGTGTTAGATATAAGGGATGGTTCCTACTCCCAATTATTTCTTAAAACTGAATAAACAGCAAATTTAATTCTGACTCATCAGGAATAAATTTAGCACTCTTAATGTGTAAAACAACTCTTTATGTGTACTGAGAGTCAGTAACTATGTTAAGAGTTTCTGCAAAATTTATTAATACAATCACAATAGCATATAGTTCTGACTTTTGGACAGAATCATAAAGGCTTTAAGCCACTTTACAATTTCCTGATTTATAACCTGCCTTTCCTGATTTGTTTCCATTGGTTGGTATGGAATGTAGGAGCTCCAGATATTGGTGTTTACCATACAATGTGAGGAAGAATAAACCAGTTAGTTCTCTTTATAATTTAAATTCTCTGCTTTTGGGATATTTATTGATAACCTCTATCAAAAAACTCCTGCAAGCTCTTTGCCAAGGTTCATTTTCTTTCATAATTTGTCAGTTTCATAATTAGTACAAAGTAGTATAATTTCTGTTGGGACTATTCCTGCTAACTCACAAAGTCTTATTTTTCCTTTTAGAATCAACTCAGAGACTTTTTTCACATACGTTTTTAACTTTTTTACTCTGTTTACATATTATACAGATCCATTCTAAGCAAATATCTTCCCTCTGCATTAATATTCCTGTAGGAGAATGTGTAGAGGGTAAAATAATCAGAATGCATTCACGCTCTGGGTCCAAACAATCCATATGTGCATCCTGTAATTTCTGTTCCACCAAGGCCAATTCACTCTCATCTTCAGCTGATAATTCTCTTGGATTATTTAAGTCCTTCTCACCATTTAAGGTTTTGAACAAATTAAACAGTTCATGATTTTTCTAATCCAATAGTGGGTCATAGATGAGAAGTGTCTCCTAGCAATCTTTGAATGTCATTAAGAGTCTGCAATTGGCCGGGCGGTGGTGGCACACGCCTTTAATCCCAGCACTCGGGAAGCAGAGGCAGGTGGATCTCTGTGAGTTCAAGGCCAGCCTGGTCTCCAAAGCGAGTTCCAGGAAAGGCGCAAAGCTACACGGAGAAACCCTGTCTCAAAAAACCAAAAAAAAAAAAAAAAAAAGAGTCTGCAATTGATCTCTCCTAATTTGCAACTTTTGGGTTCTAGTATTTGTAGACTTTTTATATCCCAAATAGTTAATAGAATCTCCTCTTTGTATTTTTTCAGGAGCAATTTGTAATTCCAAACAAGGCAAAGTGTTCTTTACTTCTTCAAACATTTTCTCTAAAGTATATACATTTGAATCAGCTAGTAAGATGTTGTCCATGTAATGGACAACTATAGATTGAGGAAACTGCTTATGAGTCATTTCCAATGACCGACTTACAAAATATTGGCACAGGATATGGCTATTTAACATTCCCTGTGGGAGAACCTTCTATTGATATATCTTTGCAAGCTGAGAATTATTATAAGTAGGCACCATGAATGCGATTTTTTCTGTATTTTTCTTATAAAGGTATAGTGAAGAAACAGTCTTTTAAATCAATAACTATAAGAGGCTATTCTTTAGGTAAGAGAGAAAGCAAAGGAATTCTAGACTGTAGAGAGCCCATTGACTGAATCACCATATTAACAACTCTTAGATCTGTTACCACTCTCCATTTTTCCAGATTTCTTTTTTACTAACAAATACAGGAGAATTCCAAGGACTGCTGATTCCTCAATATGCTGAGTCTTTAGCTGCTCCTATACCAGCTGTTTTAAGGCCTGTTATTTCTCTGATTTTTAAAGGCCTTGCTTAACCCATACAATTAACCATTTTAAAGGTAGGACTCTTGGTGCCTTTGAAAGATCAGCAGCTATTGTGCCTTGTTCTTTTACAACCTGAATGGTTGGTGTCTATTCTTTATAATAACTTCTAACATTTTCCCCAGAAACATACATTAATTTATGGTTTGCTTCTGAGATTAGAGGAATGCTAATCTGAGTATTCCATTGTTGTAACAAATCATGTCCCCCATAAATTCATTGTTATGTTAGCTACATATGGCTTTAACTTTCCTCTCTGTCCTTCTGGTCCTAGATATTTGACCCATCTTGTGCTCTGTTTTTCCTGAAATAACATTCCAATCCCTAAAAGCTAAACATTTACCTCCTGAAGAGGCCAATTTGGATGCCAAGATTCTGGTGCAATTATTGGTATATCCTCACCTGTGTCTACAAGACCTTCAATGATGACATCTTTTATTCATATTTTTAATTTTGGTATTTGTTCATTTATAGAAGTTTGCCATAATATTCACTTCATGATTTCTCCTGAATTTTTTGGTTTCTCTCTTCTATAGCTGTTCTATCATCCAGAGTGGTGTGGTTTCTTACAATAGGCATCAGGTTCTTTAATTGCTCTGGGAAGGAATTTCCTCCACAATGACAGTAAAACAACTGAACTGAATTTGACATGGGTACCTGTGAAAGGCCCCTCAAGGTGTTTCCCAATGGCAAAGGATTACCTTGACTGTTCCTTATTGATCTACATCCATTAGTCCAATGCCTACTCTTGCCACACCTTCTGCCTAATAGAGAATTGAGGGGCATTCTTTATGGATTATACTTAGAAAAAACATTGTTTCTCGGGAATACCCTCTTTATAGTCCATTTTTAGGTGACCTTCTTTACTGCAATTGAAATATTTGACATTTCTATTTTTCCTCACACATCTAGAAATCACCTCTCCTTTTGAAGCACCATCATAGTCATGAAATTCAGTATTGATTATATCTGGGATCCATTCCTCTAAGGGTGCTGATCTTGCCTTTAATAACCTAATTACCATTTTGCATTGTGCATTAGCATTTTCAAAAGCTAGAGATTCAATTTTTATTTGTCTAGCTTCTGAATTTGCTATCATTTTATTTACTGCTGAAGTCAATCTTTGTAAGAAATCAGTATAAGTTTTTTTGGGAGGCCCTGTGTATCTTTAGTAAATGACTCAATTTTCTTTCCTACTTCTTGAATTCTATCCCAAGCATTCAAGACTGCTGCACAGTATAAAAGTAGGGTGGGATCATAATATAGAGATTGCTTTCCATATTAGCATAATCTCCATCTCCAAGAAGTTGGTCTTGGGAAATTTCCATACTTCTAGCCATACTTTGTCATTCAATGGTCTAAGCCTCATCTTTCCACCAGGTCCTCCACTATAATTGAGGACCAGCCTCCAAGACTGCTATAACCAAATCTCTCCAGTATATTACAAGTTGACAATGGGTTTAACATCTGCTTCACAAAAGATGAATGCATGCCATATGACACTATCAATTGTTTGAATCTCCTCATAGCTAACATTTGCATAGGAATCCATTCAGCTCTTACACAGCCTTGAGGGTGTCTATCATTTAGCAATTCCTATAAGGTTACTGGAGAAATTAAGATTGCCTGTTTGAAAACCTTAGGCTGTTCTTCTGTAACCTTATAATACAATACTGAGTTTGGTTCTCTTTTAAGTTCCTCTGTCTCAGTCTGAATATCTCTATGATCTGCTTTAATAAGTTTTTCTAAAACTTTTATCTTGATATTCATATAACAAACTTTTTTAATGATAAAACAAAAATGATCAAATAGATAATATTTATAATTGGCATAATATAAATCCCATCTAAATTAATTATTTTCTCACTTAATTGCTCCATTTTCAAACTGTCCACTGTATTATCATACAGAATCCTAAATGTCTCCATTGTAATAGTGTTTCTCTTTTTTTTTGAGACAGGGTTTCTCTGTGTAGTTTTGTGCCTTTCCTAGAACTCACTCTGTGGTCCAGGATGGTCATGAACTCACAGAGATCCGCCTGACTTTGCCTCCTGAGTGCTGGGATTAAAGGTATGTACCACCACTGCCCAGCGTGTTTCCCATTTTTAATGTGGGAAAAAAACTCTCTCTTTTAACTAATTCCTCCCTTTAAGAATTCCCAATTGTCTCACAGAATTTGCCAATGATGACAATTCATATGTGAGGCTGACTGCTTCTGTGTTGAACAGTAGAATCCCAAGTGTGTTTCAAGGCAGCTACCTAGTTTGGTAGCAGCCTGAGGAGGGGAGTCAGAGAGAGCCCATAACCCACTGGGAGAGAAGAAACCAAAGTGATTAGGCAGAGTAGAGAGAATTCTTACCTGTAACAAATCCTCAGCCTGAATGGGCTGAGCCCTTGTCTCCATTCTGCCTTATCACTTCCTCTCTGCCCAGCCATATCACTTTTGATTTCCTCCTCCCAAGTGCTGGGATTAAAGGTGTGTGCCACCACTGTCTGGCCTCTTGTGAATAGCTCTCCACTCTGATCTCCAGGCAAGCTTTATTTATGAGAGCACAAACAAAATATTACCACAGCTTCTGTTAGTCCCTGAAACTGACCAAAATCTCTAGGCCCCTCTTTTCCAAGATATAAATAAGCAAAGCAGCAATGAAGACTCCGAGGCCAGCAAAGCTACCTGAAAGGGGTTTAGACCAACTGAGTTGCTCTGAGAGGACATTCATGTCAAGCTGCCTGAAGGTGGTGCAGGAAAGCTGATGATTTACAGATTCTGTTCCCTGTTACCTGTGCTAGGTGGGCTTTGGGCAGCTTTCTTTGAGATATTTCTGATCCTCACCCATACCACTATAAGTAACCAAAATAAAACCCAGGTTTCACCAGGTTGGACTCTAATGGTATCTGTACTTTGTTCTGTTGTTTACTCTTTACCTGAAGTGAGTAGATATGTGTGCAACATCCTCCATAGGAACAGTTTTTATCAGACAACAGGAAGTCAGCAAACTTTCCCCCAGAGTGTCTTCAAACATAGCTCCTTTAAGCATTTGCCTCTGCTAGCAGGTCTTCAGGGCACTGTTGACCTTCCCTCTGTCTTTGGCTCAGTTTTTTCTGATACATAGAACTCTATGTAGTTCTGTTTCAAAAATGTACCCTTGACCTAGATATTTAATCCAGGTATTTTATAATACTTGTCCTTGGTTCTAAGAGTGAGCTCTGTGGGGAAGGACCTTTGACTCTGAAGTGGCCTGGCTTCCAATCCAACAGATCTCATATTTTAAAATGCTGTCTTGGGGCTGGAGATATGGCTCAGAGGTTAAGAGCACTGGCTGCTCTTCCAGAGGTACTGAGTTCAATTCCCAGCAACCACTTGGTGGCTCACAATCATCTATAATGAAACCTTGTGCCCTCTTCTGGCCTGCAGGCATACATGCATGCAGAACACTGTATACATAATAAATAAATAAACAAATAAATAAATAAATTTAAAATGCTGTCTTTCCACTGCTGCACTGAAGTGGCTAAAGAGAGGATTTTCCCAGCATCTGGATGGTATGCAAGGTCCAAGATTCCTGTCTGCTCCTCTCTATACCTGTGGCCTTAACTACCAGTATAGCTTTTATATTTTATATTACTTCTTCCATTCTCTGCTTGAAATTATCTGGTCCTGAAAATTTCTTGTCTCTCTTTTCCTTCAGCTGTGGTTCTGGTATCTGCAGGTACACTCTACCTTCACTTGGGACTGAGTCCTCTGGTGTGGTGATTCTCTCCTTCTGTTCCCCTTTCTAAGTGCAAATGGGACATCTTAAACTGTAAGATTATGAATACATTATGGATTATAGAAAACTGTAGGTTAAAAATAAGTTTAAGGGAGAAGTGTTAAAGTTAGACATTACCATCTTCTCACTCTTAATTTAACGTAATAAAAACAATCAGCTTTTAAGATGGAAGTACTCACAAAGACAGGATAATGAAATAATTGTGTAACAATATGCCTAGGACAGCAGAAACAGGTGTATACAGACGGTATCAGTGTAATATTGGTTGTAAATAATCATCACTTTAATGTTGATTAAAATATAACTTAGTATAAATAGAAGAAGCCTTAGGGAGATTGTACTTTCTTATTGCTAAAGTTCTGTTTTAGAAGTGTCACTTGTGTAGACACATTAAAATGTTGACAGGAGAATGCAGACAACTGGATGTACCTATCTAAATAAAAATTATAATATTCCGTTCAAAGTACATAAAAGGTATAAAATCTATTTGTGGGTGATTATAATATGATAATTTACATTTAAAGAACCTGATAATTTATGTAAATATGTAATATTTATGTAAAAATATGGACCTTAAAATTGCTTCATGAATCAAGAATGAGGAATAATAAAGTTTTTATGTACAAATGGCCCAAATGGAATTTGTTACTAACAAAAACTGTAATAATATTTGAAATTCCTGGTCTACAATACGGATTACTTTATTTCTCTGAAATACGAAGCCAGAAGAAGACATTGGTTTTTCTGTATTGTCTTTTCCACCTGACTCCTTTGAGACAGGGTCTCTCACTAAAGGAAGCCCCAGTGATCCTCCTGGCTCTAGCCACCAGAGGAAGTTAAAGATCTGTGCCACACCTAGCCATGCTAGACAACACCTAGCCACATCCTGCACTGACATTTTTTTTTCTTAACATGGATGAAGGTGCTTGAAATCAAACTCTCCAGTTTCTGCAAAAAGTACTCTCTTGCTGACCTATCTGAAAAGTGCTTCTTCTTTATTTTTGAGACATCTCATATTCTATGTGTAATACAGTCTGGCCTCAAAATCTGCATGGTTTGTGTACTAAGTAGTGACATAAGAGGATTATATAACACAGCAGAATAATGCCATATTCAAATCCCCATGTATTTGGCACAGAGTAAGAACACAGGGAGAGTAAGCTATACCATCACAGTACAAGTGTCTGAATCTTCACACTGATGTGCCACCCTCTAATTCAATGAGTTTTCAAATAATGTAATTTCTCTGGTACCTAGTTTTCCTCATCTATTCAATGACAAGGCTGGGGCTAGTGAAATAGCTCAGGGGACAAAAGTGTTTGCTTTAAAGCCAGACATCCAGACATCTGCTCCCTCACAACACACACATCCTCCCCCCCCTCAATAAAATATAAATTTTTAAATGAGGAAATGAAATTAAAGATATTCTCTGGAAGACTTTATCAATATCTCACATTTTGTTTACCCTGATGAGACCTGAGAATCCTAAGGAATGCAATTTTAATTTAGATTTCCCATCCTACATTATTGGTGCATATTATCTATCTATCTATCTATCTATCTATCTATCTATCTATCTATCTATCTATC
>CABHPQ010155642.1:0-51042 GCA_902168405.1 Peromyscus aztecus | reverse complement strand
AGACAGTTACAACACATTAAATGCCAAGAGAAGGTCATAGTGAAGCCATGCCTGGTCACTCCTACCTGGAATCTCCACACTCAGTTAGCAGAAGGATAGCAGGAACGGAGAGGCCAGCCTGGGCTATGGGAACACTGTCTCAAAATTGCTCAACATTAGAACCATATCCTGACCCCACACCAAGAAGTCAGTATTGTGTGATGTCTATAGTTCATTGTGACTCAGCTCACTTGGGCACTTGGAAGCAGTGTGCTAGAAGCCTTCAGCTCAAGTGTGCCCTGGGATGGAGTGTCAGTGAGGGGTCAGTCTTCTGACCTGTTTTCAGGAATGTCACACACCTCTGTCCTGGTGTGGAGATTGAATCATTTGAGGGCTTTGGGTATCCTCCATATTAGAAGTTTTCATTATGCAGGCTTCAAAACCTGCTTTTAATTTGAATTTCAGCAGTCTAAGTGTGGTGGTTTGGATGAAAACGGCCCCGGTAGGCTCATATGTTTGAATGCTTGTCCTTAGGGAGTTGTTTATCTGCTGTACGGTGGCTGCACCTCAAACTACCACTGCCTCAGTTGCTAATGTCATTTTATCTTTGTCACTGGGGCTGTACCTGACTCTACTTGTGCCTCGGTTGCTGACTATACCTTCACTGCCGCTACCACCTTGCTGCTGAGTCTGAAGTAAGGGTGAGCCATGGCATCCTCCTCACAGCCTGGGTGCTGCCTCAGCCACCTTCACATTGGGAGTCAAATGCTGTTTAATGCTGTCATTCTATTTTACCAATGAGACTCAGGATGCAGATGAGTGTCCATCACTCACTGCCAACTCTCATAGCAGCCGCCTGACCTTCCTCCTCCACCAGTGTCTCAGAAAGAGGGCTCTCTCCTAAGCTGTCTGAAAGAAAAAGTCCTCTATCCCTCCCTCCTACCTCCTATGACTCTCTCTGACCTCCTGAGTTCCTCTCACTCTCTGTGGTCACTGCAGTCAACTGAGTGCTCACTCTGCCTCTTGACCCCTGGTTGACATTATTGAAACAACTCAATCTCTGGGTTCAGTGTGATCAAATAACCTGCAACGTTTCCCCCTTTTTTTCTAAAAAGGGAAGGTTTTCAGTCTAACACAGTAAAAGTATTTACAATAATGAAGCTATTTTTGCCAAGCTTTCTATAATGCCCAGCTTGGTTGTATGTGGCAGTTTTAGGATTAAGTATTGGAGTTCTGTAACATGTCTGTCTTTCGGTCTCATATGAACATTCTGAGCACTTTGTAGTCTGAAGCTGATTTGTGTGTGGTGCTGTCAGCTTAGTGACATTACCACAATCCAGGTGGACTAGTCTTTGGAAGGGCCCATTATGGTGATATTTTCTTTTGTACCAAAATGTTATATATTAATAAGTAAAGTTGCCTGGGGGTCAGAGCTATTAGCAAGCCATAGCCAGAGTCTGGAGAACAAGTAGTGACGAGGCAGTCAGGTGGTTGGGTTTACGACCAATGAGAAAGCAGAACAGAAGTCTATTTAAAGACAACCCACAGGAAATACCTCCCTTTTTCTCGGAGAGGTTGCTTCGGCGGAAGAGGCTAGCCAGCGGTAAGCGGGTAAAGCTCTTAGCTCTGACCTCTTGGGTTTTTCTCTTTACCTTGGCTTGTGTTTCTTCTTTAATACGTCTACAGCCCATCTTCTTGGAGACCTCAAAGGTGTCCAATGTTTGTGCAGAAGCTGGCATCAGCAGAGGCTGGAGGTGGACAGTATCACTTGGCCATTTTACTCTCCTGAGACGTTTTCTTTTGATCCATCCTATTTCAGATGTCTCACTTGTCCAGTGGTCTCCAGATTCCTTAGGTGGATGTTTTTCTTTTCCTGGAAAGAGAGAAGCAAGATCATGATCAAATGAAAGGCATGTGCTAGTCTTTATAAGACAGTCTGGGTTGAATGACCAGGCTGTCTGATGAAATCTCTCTTCTATTCAGAGGGTCTCCTGTTCAAATCTAATCTTTGTGAATCCGAATGGTATCCACAACTTTCTCCTCCTGTGGAAACAAAAGCAAAACCTCTTTCCCAACCTAACACATATTGCAGTTTCTACTCCTATGTGTACCCATCTTTAGAATAACCAGGCTGACCTAATTCAGTAGTATTTTCTATTGTCCAATGTCTCTCTGCAGCTGCGTCATTCCGTTCTTATTAGCATTTAAAAACTAGTTAATAAAACACTGTGTAATCTATTCTAGGGGTCTTTATTGCCCCTTTCTGTTAAGTATATCTTTTAAAGAGCAATTAGATCTTTCTATAACTACTTGTTGTAAAGGAATGTGTGGTGCACCTGTAATATGCTTTATCTTGTAATATGCAAAAAACTGTTTCATTTTACTGGAGACATATGCTGCAGCATTGTCGGTTTTAATTTGCAAAGGTATTCCTAATATAGCCATAACTTCTAATAAATGTGTAATTATAGAGTCAGCCTTCTCAGCACCTAAAGTAGTTGTCATGGCAATCCTGAATATGTACCTATGGTATGGTGCACAGACTTTAATTTTCCAAACTCCGGAAAATGAAACCTATCCATTTGCCAAATTTCATTTCTTTGGGTTCCTTGGAATGCTTCCTGCAGGTTATAACCTGGAGTTTGGTTATACAAAGGAGGAGGGCCTTTTAATCTCCCTGACTTGTTGCCTGAGAAGTGATAGAAAAATCTTTCTTCAAATCTTGGCTAACTTTTTGTTTCTTATGAAATTCTGAAGCTTTAACCCATTCCCTGTTAATAGGTAAATTTCATCATTACCTTATGCCAGAGGGCCTGATAGACCTGTGTGGGTTCTGATATGTGTTCTATACAATGGATGTTCCTATTTCTGATTACTTGTTATAGTTGAATAAATAATAAAGTTAATTCTGATTCAGCTGGAATAAGCTGGAGCCTGAAGCCTCCCTGCTAAAGCTACTTTTCCCTCTGGAGTATCCAGTGACATGTCTTCTTGCCGTGGTAGAAGCTGCATTGTCACTGATGTGGGTGGGAAGGGATGTGACTAAGGCCTCTTATGAGTGTGGAGTGTGTGGAATCCCAAGGTGACCATTCTCTTCTGCATGGTTTGGGGTGGAAAGTCTTGTAGTTGAATGGGGTCTACCACAAATTTATGGGAGGACACTCTCCCAACTGGCTGGACTAGAGAATATTAAAGTCTCCCAAAGTATCACAGATGGATTCCTAGACTGGCTTGGGGTATCAGCTGGATGATGGCTGGGCAATAAGTCAGCAGAGACTCAAACAGCCTATTCACATGAAGTATTGTGAAGAAAGGCTTTCGCAGGCAATCTTCTGCACTGGTCTCTGAATTAGTCTTAAATGGGGTAGGGAGAAGATAAGTGTTGGCATACCATTTTTATGGCTGTAAGGAATGAGTAAAGAATAGAACTGTCCTAAATTGCTCCTCCCGGGATCCCAAACCAAGGAATCCACGGGCAGTATTGGATAGTGAGATGGGAACCTAGAAGTGTCAACACTTCTACCTTCAATACAGAGGTGGGGAGGGATCCATGATAGAGCATGCAGATGAGTCCTCAAAGTACTGGAATGTGTAGTAACTATGGAACATTCTGTCATTGAACTGCTTGCATGTGGTAAGACTTGTAAATAAGAGTGAGTCTCTACAATGTGGCTGGTGGATGAGGGGGAAGCAGTGGGATGGAGGCAGATGACCCGAGTCTGAATGTTGTGCAAACAGGAAAAAGTAATAGCAAAACCAATTTGAGACAGTCCACATGACCTAAGGCAATACAGGAGAGAGCAGTCCCCAATGAACAGCTCCCATGAACCACTGGAGACTGGAGGACAGTCTCCTGAGTAAGGCAGACATTATTCAGAACTTAGTATGAGCAGACTGTATTTGATGCCAAGTTTTCCACGCTACATACTTGTGACTGAGTTCCTAGGAGAGTTAAGGACCTGGATGGTGGTAGAGGGATTTAGTGGTCTTGCTGAGCCTGTGGTAGGAAGGAATTTTTAATGAGGCAGGAGGGGCTTTGGCAGAGCTGTTTGATTTAGAAAACATGGAAACTGGTCTTGTAGAAAACCAAAGCAATGGAGAGGGGAAGAGAAGAATGAGATGAAGGGGCCCATCTGGGTCACTTAAGCAGAAACGAGCAGCAGCGATTTGCATGAAGCCAGAACTTCTAAGTAAATGACAACAAAATTAGGGACTTGAGCCATTGGAAGGCTTGAAACGTGAGCAAGAGTTCACTGGCTGTATACATCCTAGAGCCAAGCACAGGAAAGTCTCTGCTTGCCCTGCAGTAGGCAGTCATGCCTAGAATATGCTTTGTGTTTCTTTCCTACAAGAAAGCATCTTGGGGCTAGAAATCGCTCACCCAGTCTGGAGCCCTGTTAGCAGCCAGGTTATGACTGATGGAGAGGTAGCAGCTAGCCACCACTCAGCCTAAAGAGACTGGCTGACTCAGGAAGCCTCTCCAGGCACAGCTGGTGGAAAAAAGTCAGCCACACTACCCTCTTCCTTAGAGCTGGACTAGGTAATTCAGAGCAAGCTGAGCAGCCCTAACCCTGAGTCTGGAGGTTGGGGAGAAACATGGCAGCCCTGTGGCAGCACTCCAAGGATGAGGAGATGAGAGAATGACTGGATTGTGTAGGGCCAATCAAGGTGGTGTCTTCCACCCACACATCAGTACATACATTATTTTTTAAAGGAAAAAACTGACATACACAATGAAATATATTTCATTCTGTGCTAGACTTTGATTTTCTTTCAGTATCCCACTAGGGGTTGACTGCTGAAAAGATCTGGCACTTGCTTAGCATGGTGTAAGGCCTTCAGAGATCCTGCCCATCATTTGCAAAAAGGGTTTTGTTTTATTGATCTAATGCTAGACTGAGTGTCCTAGAGACATAGAAAAGCATGTAGATGACATGCAAGAACACTGAAATGAGGATGGGATTAGAAAGGATCTTAACATAGGGTACAAGGACTAGGCACAGTTGTAGGACATGATAAACTAGGGAGTGAGAAAATCCTTCAGCAGCCTGTGCTTGTTGCAAAAAATCGATTACAAAACCTGAGCAAAGGATGGCTAGAAAATGATCCCAGACTCATAGGTTATTTTTAAATGATAATCACAGGGTGAGTAGGGGAGGCCTGAAGTCCCAGTAAACACAAAGCCTATTGCCTGGCTGCTGGCCCCCGACCTGAACTAGGTGTTGAGACCCTCATGCTGAAGACATATACTTTTGTTAGAAGACATGGCAAAAAAATCAATCTGGGACCAAACTAGAAGTTTCTTCCTGCTAAATAGCTTTCCTAGTTCCAGAAAGTGCTATACAGCTTTGGGGAAAGAATTATCAACAGTCTCAGTCAGTGTGGACCCCACAAGGTATACTACCAACCCGGCAGGCAAGATGTGTCCACCGCTTTGAGTGTTGGCATGAACAATTGGAGAACAAGGAACTACTTTTCTATTGGATTTCAGGCCTGCTCCAGGGGAGGGAATTTGCATCTGGGACTCTAAACCCAGGCAGAAGCTTGTGGCTGGGAAGGTCATGGGCTCTACTGAAAGGCTGCTACAGTTTCTCCTTTATGTGGAGAGGGGAAGAGGAGGAACCATAGTGCAAATGTGGAGTTGGACTGGAAACTTGCAGGGTTCTTTTTTCTAGCATGTGGGGCCCAGGGATCAAATTCTGATCAAGCTTGCTGGCAGATGTCTTTATCCACTGAGCCATCATACTGGCTACCAGTGTCCCTGTGAATGGACAGGATGCACTGGTCTGTTTTCTCCCAATTTCTCATCAGTAAGAAACAGGAAATTTCACCTATTTTTATGCTAGGATAAGAGTGTGAATGAGGCCTTACTACAAAGGTTGAAAATGGTAACTGGCTTGGAACATTAACAATTCTGGAGTCACATCAACCTGTATATCCTACACACTTTGTGTCTTTGTTTAAAGTGGATAAGTTGTGGATCAAACACAAGCCTGGAAGTTTTGAAATTGAACACATAGCTTGCTAGGAACTCTAAAAAACAAAATACTCACATTAGGGACTTGCATACATATATTTGAGACAAGGTTTCTCTATGTATTGTTTGTCTTGCAACTCCTGTATACCAGGCTGGCCCTGAACCAGATCTGCCAGCCTCTGGCTTTCCTATCTTCTGATTTGAAAGGTGTGAGCCACCACCACCTGGCTTACAACTTGCCTTTTTATTTTTTTTTTTATTTTTTTTTATTTTTTATTTTTTTTGGTTTTTCGAGACAGGGTTTCTCTGTGTAGCTTTGCGCCTCTCCTGGAGCTCACTTGGTAGCCCAGGCTGGCCTCGAACTCACAGAGATCCACCTGTCTCTGCCTCCCGAGTGCAGGGATTAAAGGCGTGCGCCACCACCGCCCGGCCACAACTTGCCTTTTTAGTGGTGACCAGTCATCCTAGTGAATAAAGTACTTAAATATTAATATTTGACATATTAAACCTGTGTCTTGATTTCTTGAACTCAAAAAACAAAAAACCAAAAACAATAACAACAAAACCTCCCAAAACCCAGAGACTTGTGTCTGTGCAGGTGGATTTCTGAGAATCAAGTACAGAAACCCCAAGGAGGGAAATGGCTGTGAACCTTAGGGTGAGGGGTTAGTCTGGGCCTTGAGGTGGTCAGCTAAGCCTGTATATAGAGTGGCCTCATTGGAACCTCAGAGTACAGAAGATGTCTCAGGATGTGTCTCATAGGAAACAGATCATGTAATTGCCATATACTCCAGCCCACCCCACTGATGATAACCTTCATTCTGTCGGCTGGGAGGTGCCCTTGTGCCTGAGGTTCGTTGCCTTTGAACACTTAGGAGAATCTCTAAGATAGTGGCTTTTGATATCAGAGGGAGGTGTCTGGAGATGGTCAGTGGATGTTTGCTGTGTTCCACAGCTGTGCCTGTAGTAAGGGAGTCCAGGAGATGTCATGGAATCTCTCACCCTCCCCACTACCCTCCCTTTCCAGAAGATGAAATGCTCTGAGATTTCCTTCTGCCGAGACAGGGAAAGGATGTGACTCACTGCAATAGAGATGTTTGGTTTCCATATGAGAAAACTTGAGCATCTTCTGGAGTGGTCATGACCCCCTTTGAGGAGCAGGTACTGTCTTTGCTCACACTAAATTGAGGGAGGCAGCTGTTTGATAACGAGACATGTATTAATCCCCAAGTAGACCGAACTTTGGGTACAGTGTGCTTCAGTTCCTGCTCTTACAGCTTCCTCTAGATGCCAGTTCCTCAGACTTTGTGGCCCATATTCTACCAGTGTATCATGTTTGTGTCAGTGATTCTACCTGAAAGGCAAATTTAAGGCAGGAAAGTTTTTGAGAGGCATCATGATGAAGGCATGGTGGGAAGGCTGAGTCTCTAGTATTGGGAAACACACAGCACAGTCTAGACATGGTAGCAGACAGAAGGCAGAGTCCAAGTCAGTACCAGGGGAAGGGGAAGGGATAAGTCCTAAAAGATGGTCCTCCAATCTGGTAGCAGACACTACCTTCCTTAAGGGCTCCAATTGCCTTTGAAATAGCATTATTAGCTGTGGAGCAAGCACTCAAAGCATGAGCCTGAGGAGGACAAAACCACTCATCCAGTCTCTGCCCAGCCAACCAATGTGCTACAGGAGTATGCACGAGTAAGTGTCTTTATCTTGAGCCTCTTCTGCCTTCACACGAATGTGTTGACTGAACTTCTGCCCACTTGGAATTTTCATGACTGCTTTTAAGGATCTCTCCAAAGGACCATGGTAGTGTCATCCTTTTCAGTGTGATTTTGGGTTGAGCCAGTTCATCTATGAGACAGGACCAGTGTTTGCTGCTTCTCCAGTGGCTGTTAGGGTTCCTGTTGCTGTAATGAGACACCATGGCCAAAGCAACTTGGGGAGGAAAGGGTTTGTTTGGCTCACACTTTAGAATTGCTGTTCATCTGAAGGAATTCAGGTCAGGTACTGAAAATGGGGCAGGATCCTTTAGGCAGTACCCATGCAGAGGACATGGAGTGCTGCTGCTTACTGGCTAGCTCTCCATGGCTTTCTCAGTCTGTGTTCATAGGAGGGGTGCGGGTAGGGGGGCTGATGATAAAGACATCCTGAGCCCTCTGAAGTCTCAGTCTCTGTACATTGTCCGTCTGTGGGTCTCCATTAATAAACCTCTGCGGGTAGAGGGACACACTGATCCAGGGGTCTGGCAATATGTTATTAGAAGGCATATTTCTACGTTCATTTTAGCAGAAAAGGTAGTTTTCCTCCTGGGTCCATGACCTATATAGTCTCAGGTCCTTGGCCTCATTAACTATCCCAGGTAGGGGTTCCATCTCATGAGTGGCTACTGGAACATAACTTGCAGTAGGGTGCACTGGGAAGGAGATGGATGAAGATTGCAAATGAGCATATTGTAAAAAACAACCGGATAGAAACAGGCTGGGCCGCATCAGGCAGCAGACTGGGCTGTAAGCCTGGCTGGGACTCTACATAGGATTCTGATGTGATTGTGACTTGATTCCTGTTTTAGGGTGTCCTGGTTGTGATTTTTTTGTTCACTTAATGCAAATGTGAACATATGTGGGAAAAGGGGATCTTAACTAAGAAATACCTGGCATGTCTTTGGGAATATTTTCTTCCCTTTTTTTGAGACAGGGTTTCTCTGTGTAGCCCTGGCTGTCATAGAACTCCCTTTGTGGACTTAGTTGGCCTCAAACTCACATCTTCTTGGATTAAAGGCATGGCACCACAACTGCATGACTGGGAACATTTTCTTGATTAATGATGTGGTACCCTGCCTGTGGGTGGTGCCACCCCGGGCAGATGGTCCAGGGATGAATAAGATAGTGGGCTTAGCAATCCAGGAAGTGGCATTCCTTCATGGCTTCTTGAAATGTGATCCTAATTGGTCTTAATAAATAAAAACTTGGAGTCAGGGTGAAAGCTGAAGGGTCAGAGAAGCAGAGCAGCCATAGTCACTTCTTACCTCTATCAAATCTCAGACCCAATGGTGGGGTCCTTTCTCTAAGAATCCTCAGAATGAATGGGCTGAGATCCTGTGTCCACCTCCCTAGTGCTGGGATTATAGGTGTGAGCCACCACATCCTGACTGTTGTAGACTGATTCAATCTCGTGTCCAAAGAATAGGTACCGAGTTCCACTGAAAGGGTCAGTGCAGCAGCAGGTGGATTTAGTTCACCAGATGTCTTCTGCTTCTCAGTTAGACATGCCACTCAAAGGCTGAGCATTATTACATGCCAAGTTTTGATTCTATTGCATCTCTTTTGTGCACATGGGTACTAGAATATTAAAAATCATTTCCACCCATCCATCCCCATTCTCCAAGTCCTTTCCTGTCTCCCTCTTAGATTGGATTACTTTTGCTATGATGAATGAGCATGATAAAAAATCAAGTTGGTGAAGAAAGTGTTTATATGCTTCATGCCTCCACATCCATTCAGTCCATCACTGAAGGAAGCTTGGACAGGGATTCAAACAGGGCACGAACCTGGAGGCAGGAGCTGCCAGGGAGAGGTGCTCCTTTTGCTGGCTTGCTCCCCATGGCTTGATCAGCATGAGTTCTTATAGAGCCCAGGACCACCAGCCCAAGGAAGGCCCCCCCCACAATGGTTAGGACCTTACCCCATTAATCACTAATTAAATGTCCTAGAGGCTTGCCTACAGCCCTGTCTTGTGAAAGCATTTTCTTAATTGAGGTTCCCTCTCAGATAACTTTGACTGATGGCAAGTTGACATCAAACTGTCCAGCACACCCTCCCTCTCAAACTCCTGACCTCTTTATTGTTACACACATATGCAACCTCCTGAGTCCATTCAGTGTTGCTTGTATGTACATAGGTTTTCTCATCCCGAGTGGTCAACCTAAACACAGCTGGGGGCTTGTCTCCGCAACAGACCGATTTCTCCTTTTCTTAGTAGATATTGATCGTCTGTAGCTCTTAATCTAGAGTGTGTCCTTGTGATGTTTCCACCATCCATGTTCGAATGTCAACTGGTGTTTTCATTGTTCAGGTTTTCTTTAGGCCACCATATTGTTGAGTCTTAGTAGGTACAGCCCTGTCAGTTCTAGAAGACCCTATCTGCTTTTGGTATTCCTGTGAAGGAAAGAATTAGCTTGCCAATCTTAAGTGCCTTGCCCTGGTCTCTCCTACAGCTGAGCCTGCAAATGACTCCTAGGAGAAGTGCCTTGGTCTGTGCTGCCCTGGAATTAAGGAAGGCAGAGTCACTACTGAGCTTTTCAATAGGAGAACACTTGTTTGGGACCATGGAGTTTGAGGTCCTGGAACCTGAGTCTAGCATTCTACTCTCTCCACAGCCTTTTAGTGGGAAGTTTTCCTAGGTTAGTTTCCTTGTCACACTTTATCAATGTATTGAAGTTGTATGCAGTGGATATTCTAGATGTTCCAAGTGGATGTCTAAACACTATTTCAGAATTGGACTGTTACAGTGTGGGAGCCCGTTTTCGGGGTCCTCGTGACTTTAGCCAGCATGTCCACATAGAGGATGATTAGGACCACGGGCCTGAGTGCAGGTGTCTGAGATGGTCTGCACTTGGCTGTGCTGTGGGGGGTGGGGGGTGGAGGCCTTTTGCTCCACCCCTTGGCGTCTCTATAAATACCCTGGGGCAGAGACAGTCGCAGCCCTTTGGAAAAGGCTCCAGGCCCTCTCCAGGTTATCCTCTATTTTCTGTCTATCTCTGCAATAAATCTAATGTTTCCTGCTGCTCACACTCAAGAAAACTCTGGGGAGCTGTGGGGGTGGTGGGTAAACGCCCCACAGAATGGCGCCATGAACAGGGACTGAAGAAAAAAGGGACTAAAGAAAAAAAGGGGGGACTAAAAGAAAAGGGGGGACTAAGACAAGTGAACAGGGACTAAAGACAAAGTAATAGGGACTAAAGATAAAGGAAAATAATAGTTTTATTACAGAGTTTTTTGGCGAAAGTGTGGGTCAGCCCTGCCAGTGTCATGGAAAAAATATATATATTATATATATTATTGAGGGGCAGGAGTTTTATCCTTGAGAGAAAAGGAAAGCGAACTGGAAGGACATTGGATACTGCAGCGCAAAATTCTCTTTTGTCAAAATTTTCTATCTTTTATCCCTTTCTCAATTTTCTCTGAAAAATAAGTATAAGGTCTAGGGTAGTAATATAGTGTAGGAAAAACTTAGAAATGTAAGATCGTGTAGAAAAAATAAGTAAGGCAACTAGACAGAAAACCTCTTCAGTTTTCTAACTTTGGGGGCTTTGAATGCAAACTGGGGGGAAAAAATCTTTCTGTGGGCTTTACTGGTAGTAAAAAAGCTCCCCTCTGAGCTTATGCGGAAGAAAAAGTTTCCAATGGAAGCTTTTGTCCTGGGGACAGCTGAAATGCTAAGTCCAAGCGGCAGGAGAAAGTGTTTTCCCCCTGAGGCAAAAATGGGGGTGTAAGAAGCCAAAAAGTTTAAAGTCAGAAGTTTTGGGGAAAGTTGGTCTTTCTCTTGGGGAAAAAAATCTTTCTCTTAAACTAAAGCTTTTCTTGGAAAATTTGGGGGGAAAATCTCTCTAAAAAGCTTAAATCTTTCTCAAAAGCTCTCTTAAATTTAAACTAAAGCCTTTCAGAACTCTCTCAGAAGGACAAAAATTAGAATCACCTGAAGATATTAGTATGGGGACCACCTGTGACTAGCTCTAAGGGAAAACAACAAACCTCTTAAGACAATAAAACCTAAGTTTTGTCTTTCAAGCTTAAAAAATCCTCCCTGCAATGCAGGAGGCAGGGATGGAGTTCCTAAAAACCTCTCTTCTAAGCTCTGTCTCTAGATAGTAAAAGGCAGTAAAAGGGAAAGTCCCCTAAGGGAAACACTTGGGGAGAGAGTGGGTAAAGAGCTATGGAGAGCCCAAAAGGGCAGGAAACCTTACCTGAGAAAAGCAAAAAAGCCAAGCTTTTCCCTTAGTCAAGCTGAGGCATCAAGGGTTTTGTTTCTGAGTGAGCTATAAAAAGGTGCTCCTAATTGTCCTAATGCAAAGATCCCCTGAAGCAATGCAAAGTGTTAGCATTGTATCCTGGCTTCTGACCAAAAACCCAGAGGTAACTGGCCAGCATCTCTGAGTTGGAGTGCATTTCGGGGATACTGGGGTTCCTGCAGTTGTAAACTTCCTGGAGCACAGAGCTGAGGCAGGAAGGTGCAGGACCCAGGGGAAGATGGCTAATGAATAACCAAAGCTAAAGCCAGTGGGAACTGCACAGTTGCCCGCTTTCCTACAAGTTCTTGTTGATAGGTCCACAGCTGCAAAAAGAAATCTGAGAAAAAGCTTTCCTATCAGAGTAAGGAACTTTCTGGGAAACCAGTAAAGCTGAACTGTGAAGCAGTTGTGCTGCTGAGTCAGAATGCTGTCTGGGGAAAGAGCCCAGCCAGGGCAGAACAGAACTATCCAGGAGTAAAGCTTTCTTTTCTGTCAGAGAAAGCACCTCTTTGAGAAAAGCTTTGTTTCAACTGACTCCTATGAGATGAGGGAGTGTAGCCCTAAGGGGTGATTGCCTCTGGTATAAGCTCTGTCCTTGAGCACCCAGACAAGCAAATGCAACCCACTGGGGGACTGGGCCAGGTGAAAGGCCTGAGGGAAAAACACCTGTCCTAATGCAAGCTTAGATGTGGCAAAAACCTCCCTTGCTAAGCTTGATTTATGAACACAAACCTCAGACCCTGAAAACAGAAACGGACAAAAAGCCCCTACCTTCACTAGCAGGGAAAGCCGCCAGTGTAGTGTCGGAAATGTTTCTGGGGTAGAGGGGATAAATTGAGACCAAACTGGGAATTGTCTGGGAGAAAGACTCTGAAGAAATAGAGAAGGGACATAATCCTCCCCAGAAAAATATGACCTGAAAAAGCTGCTAGAATTTGAGGCAGATTCGGGGAGAGAAAAAAAGCCCCCTACCTCCAAAGGCAGCTAGCAGAGGTACAGAGCTGCAGACAAATTCCTGAAGCTCTGCATCTGGGGTGGGGTGGGAAATGGAACAAGCAAAATGAGAATAAGATCAGTGGGAGAAAATCTCTCTGAAGGAGCTATGGAAAAGCTGTTGTAAATGTTTGTTTTTCACTGACTGGCTAAGGCAAACACAAGCCCCAAGGAAAGCTGCTATCAGAAATGCCAGCCTCAATGCCCGCTAATGAGGCAGGTGCAGTTCTGATTCGGGGGCCAGTCAAATGAAGGGGAGACACCTGTTAAAGCCAGCTGAGGAGAGAATAGGAATCTCCCAATGTGCCATAGCTGAAAATGTAAAATGCTTATTCAAATCTCCCCTTGTAAAATCTCCCCTTGTAAAAACAAAAAACTTTGTTCAAGCCTCCCAGGCAAGAATTTGTAAGCAAGTCTGGTAAAAGAGAACCAGTTGACTCTCAGACCCAAAAAACTATGGGAAATGAAGTCCAAAAGCTTAAGAAAGCAATCTTACCAAAGAAGCAGCTCGTCAAATAGTTAAACAATGTGTAGGGTATGTCCAAAATATTTTCCTATCCCTCACTTACGGGTAAACCTTCAAGGTCTTCTTCCCAATCATCTATGGCAAATGGATGTTACTCATATTGTAGAATTTGGCAAATTAAGATACGCACATGTGACCATTGACACATATTCAGGATTTTTAATGGCTAGTGCACAACCTAGGGAAGCTACAAAAGATGTAATTATGCACCGCTTGAAGTGTTTTTCGTATATGGGTATACCAAAAATTATTAAAACTGATAATGGTTCTGGATATAGTAGTATGACATTTCAACAATTTTGTACCCAATGGGAAATCGTACATAAAACAGGTATTCCTTATAATTCTCAGGGACAAGGTATTGTGGAAAGGACTCATAGCAGTCTTAAAAAAAACTTCAAAAAATAAAAAAGAAATTTACCCTCAATCACCACATAATGCATTTTAATCATGCTCTTTTTGTTCTGAACTTTTTGAATATGGATGTCTATGAACACTCTGCTGCAGATAGATTTTGGCACAGTGGCACCCAAGTGACTTTTGCTCAAGTGAAATGGAAAGATCCCTCCTCGGGATTATGGAAGGGTCCCAATCCTGTTTTAATATGGGGTCGAGGACATGTTTGTGTTTTTTCACAAGAGGAGAATGAAGCTTGGTAGTTACCAGAGCATTTGGGAAGGAGCGTAGAACTAAAGAAGGGTCAGCTCCAATGACGTTCCTATAAAGGAACCAGAATGAAAGTGGCTCGATTAGTGTTTCTGAGGTTTTGTCACTGGTTAATGCAAACAGTGTGGAAATAGAGTTCAGAGTTGTGCTGCTTTTGGCTTTACTAGCTCCTTTAGAAAAGTACTTTATATCACCTAATAGCTGTGCAGTTTTTGGGCGAAGAGCTAAATACGGTAATTTCACCCTCAGCGTGAAGTGAAGTTTTTTGGTAGAACGAACCAAAAGTACTGCTGTAATAGAAAGGTTTGTCTGAATTGAAGTACTTAAGGGAGCTATTATGAATCTGGGTGAAGGGACAGCCTCCATTTAAACACCGTTTACCGCTGACAGTGCATCTCTGCCAGTTCCGGAATGGCGTATCACAACTCTATAATGACAACACTCACTAAATCCCAGTGTTGTATAGCAAAGCTGACTATAAACTCTAAACTTTAGAAATGATGTACGTACTTCCTATCTAGTTAAGGGAATCTTTCTAATAGAGTGATAATTAAGAGTAAGAAGTAGAAAAAGATGAAAATAAGATGTGAGTTTGTAGAAATTATTCTGTCTTGTTAGATCTGTGTTAAGAGATCTTTGGGTGTTTGCTAAATTATATATATGCTAATGGTAGCCCTATATAAGTTTGTAAAATAGATCTATAGAGTTCCTTTAAGAATATAAGCTTGCAAGAAGTATCTAAGGTAGTCTTAAGACATGTAGTAATAAGCTTGTAAGATGCTGGTTATAAATGTAAGTTTAAATAATATGGAATGAATATAAGAAGTACATAAGAAGTAATAAGAAATATATTTGCTAAAGTAGTTCTATAGTTTACTTAAGGAGTATAAATAAGTAGATGTTAATGTTATATGTGAGTTTATAAAAATGTGTAAATGTTGAGTGAGTTTATGCTTAAGCACATGTTATATGTGAGTTAGTGAAAGTGTAAATATTGAGTGTGAATCAATCTATGCTTAACGTATATGGTGAAAGAACCTGAGACACAGAAGATAGTGTTCTAGTAGACTGCAAAGTAGGCAGTCTGAATGGTTTCAAAAGCTCCAGAAGCTGCTAAGAAGCTAAGAATGGCGGATGCCAGAACCAGCACAAGGCATCCGCAGCTGAGATCTGTGGAAAATCAACGCAACATAGAAAAACCTGAGCTAACAGCAAAAACGGTGCAGTTTAAAATATTACTGTAACTAAAATGGTCTCTGGCTTGAGAATAAAAGTTGGAGAGACGCTTGTTTTGAACTAAAATTGTTAACTGCAAAAAGATCTTGGTTATGGATTTCTTCATATTTGGAAGGCTAGTATATTAACTTTATATCTTCTTCCAGGAGTTAATGGTCCATTTGTGGCACTCAGTCCTTCACGCCAAGTAGTATTGTTTAAGGGATCTCTCAATTTGACCAAGTTTATTTCCAGTGTTTGGAAATAAGATTTCTGTGGACCCTTCTGGATCATTACTTGGGGTTTCTCTGAAACTGGACACTGACAGGGTTGGATGCAAGGTACTAAGTTAGGATTACTCTTTTGCACGTGCTTCTACATCAGGGAGTTTCAAGGGCAAGATCAAAGAACTTGACCTGTTCTATGAAGAAGAGCTATCTCATTTCTTCAGTTGTCTCCATAGGGAGTTCTGGAGTAGAAATGGCCTCCAGTTGTGATGGTGGTGACCTCAAACAAGGTCTTGATACTCCAGTAAGTGGGTGTGGGCTGCTCTTCAAGGATTCAACTAAGGGAGGTAACACTTTGGAGCCAAGGTCATCCCTGTCTGATTACATTCTCACAGCTGGGGAGGGAGGAAGTTACCCTTGACAGGAGGAGAGATGGTGATGTATTTCCTTCTCTACTGTAAAAAAAAAAAAAAAAAAAAAAATTATGAAAAAAAACCCATATCTCACCTAAAGGGAATACTATATAGTTTATTCAGAAGCCAAACACCAGTGACCAGGTTTGTGTTGCCACAAATCCCATGTTCCAATGTGTTACATGTAGTTCTTATTGTAATAGAACAGGAAAGCCATGAATATATTTTAACCCATTGAGTCCAGCTAGTGCTGTCTGTGTTCCACTGTGGGGTGGAACACTCTTCAAATGTGGTGCTCAGAGAAAGGTAAACACCAACTCAGCTACAATCCCTTAGATCTTCCTTGGTGATCTGCCCTGCCTGTGATCTTTGGGTGTAATAGTGGTTAGTTACTCCAACAGTTTTTGTGCTACTATCTGATTGGATTTAAGGTCCACTCCTGGAGATAGAACCTATGACTGACACTGCTTGATGGCCTTGAACCTGAGTCTAAATAAGCCTAGGTGAAAACCAAATACCTCTGTTCTACCAATGAAAGGTGGTGATAAAATGACATTCTGCTGTCTCCAAAGCACAGTGTTTCAGTCACCATCAGAGATGCTTCCTTCTGTGGTAGAGGGGAACTAATACAGAGATCCACAACTGGACAATGTAGAAAGCTAGATGTTGGAATATTCATCCTACATGGGATGTCTTCCTCAAACCCTTCTGCTCAGGGATCAGAATCTATGCAGAAGAGGAGGTGGAAAGAATGTAAGAGCTGGAGGGGATGGATGACAGCAAGGGAAGCAGTGTCTTCTTGACACAGCAGGACTGATGCACATAGGACCTCAGACTGGAGCAGCATGCACGGGGCCTGCACGGGTCCAAACCAGATGGGTCCTAGGTTTTTATTTTGTTTGCTTTCTAAAGAAAGAGGGGGTGTTGGAAGTGGGGTGAGGTGAGAGGGGTGGGAGATATGGGATGAGAAGGCAGGATCAGATTTTATCTAATAAAAGATTATTCTCAAAATGGAGATATAGTAATAGGAAAGAACAAAAACATGCATTGATAGAACAGGTCGGCAGAAAACAGTAAAACAGGGAGACATGTTTGAGGCCTAACATGCTGTCTGATGACTTTCTTCCCTTTTGGGTTGGAGGAAACTCTATTCTACATTCCAAAATATTTTACAGAATAGTCTCAAGGACACAGAATGTTTCCTACCGAGGTGGGCAATGAAAAGCTACTTAACGGGGCTAAAGCTATTAACAGGGCTGAGGATGCCCAAGATAATTTGGCTCTGGATCTGTAACAACTCAACCTCTTCCAGAGTGAGTGATGTGCTAATCAATTTATCAAGCTTATAGAGCATTCAGTATAGTTTAGTTAACTACAATCCCTTCTTTCAGCTACACGGGATCTATTTCTTCACGTTTGAAAATTAGTCCTCCACAGTTCAGCCTGCTCTCTTGTGAGAGGGCTAGGAGTTAGGAGTCGTGCCCACCTCAACCAGCAAGGAAGACACAACACCGAGCTCTTCTTCTTGCAGTTTATTCAGGTCTTTGAACAATATTCTGACTTCTGAAGAATCCCCCGGGGAAAGCCTCTCCCGGCCTTAAATAGGCTCTGGGCAGCCAACCCCAGGTCTCCACGTTGGCATTGCCCAATAGGCTCAAGCATGCATAAGCAAGCCACAAATTCCCTTATAGCCTTATATGGAGTTGTTTACCACGGGGAGCGCTCGCCCTTGGGATGGTGGAAGGTGGCAGGTAACCAACACCACCTTTAAGGCGTGGCTGCATGCAGCTCCCTACAGTTAGGGTCTGTAAAAGGAAAGACTACTCACAGCCATTTTAACTCGTCTCTCTATTGTCTGCAAATTCCACTGTCTGATGACATCCCTCCATCTCCATCCTACACTTAGTGCATTTTTAAATGTGGGTGGATTTCCAGGTAGCACACATTAGACATTTCTCCTGAAAAGTCTCTTCCCCTGACTACCATGCTCCTCTGAGTTGGGAGTTGTAGGATTCTCCTGTCCATTACCATCAGAATCGGAAATGGAGTGTCCAAAGTGGTCACTTGTGTGCCAAGCCCTCTTCCTGCCTCAACTGTGGCTCAGCAGGCACAGATTTGCCTGGAGAAGTCCACACCTGAGAAGAACCTGACTCTGCTTTGTGCCTGTTGGTCCTGGGACATAAGGGACTAGAATTGTCCCTGAGCAGAAATAATTTGAACTTTTGTGCTCTTCAGGGTTAGAGATCCTGGTCTTGAAATTTCTGAGGGCAGAAGTATCTGTCATGTGAGTGAGTCATTGGAAATGATGGCAAGTGGGTCACTCCTGCAGATGTTCTCCATAGTAACACAGTGGGGTCACTCATGCAGATGTTCTCCATAGTAACAGTGAAGTTTAACGTACTTGAATAAAAAAAAAAAAACACTCTGCCTTGTAGCACCCTCTTACATCCTCTCTGATCAATCTTCTTCCTCCAGAATTCTGAGCTGACAGAGTCTTCTGGCTTGGTGGTTGAGGCAGGTAACAGGTAGAGTCCATGGTTATTGATGATTCCTATGGTTTTGCCACTTCAAAGCCACTGAAGTGGATGTCTGGTCTGACCTTGCATTGGATGATGTGTTTGGGGTTTGAATGTTTGAAGGACTTAGGGAGAAGAGAGGGGAAGCTTCTGGACCTAGGATATTTACTAAAGATGTGTGTGTCCTGTGACAACTTAACCCTGGCCCTCCATTGGTTGCAAGAAACTGAGGCAGCCAACTTTGTCCACAAATGGCCAATGCGGCCTTGTAGAGGAATGGAAAACACTTCTTTGAGCTTGGCACTGACTGTACTGGAGTCAAATCATTTGAAGTGATAGCAAAACTAGTCGTGGCATATAGTACCTTAACAGGTGAAATTGGCCTGGACAGTTTCAATCTCCCTCGTTTTTAATGTAAAATCCCCTCTGCTAGCCTGTACTCCACCACCATGATGCTGCTTTTGAAATGTTATCTCCAGCCTTGTGTCCTGTCGCTGTAGTAGCCAATACTGTTGGTTTCTGCCATATATACCCAGAGAATAAACACCATGCCACCTGTTTACTGTGGGCCCATGCAAGACATAGCCACTGCCCACCTCTGAGTGTTCCCTTATGCACAGGCCACTGATGCAGAAAGACATCTTTGGGGATGGCGGTCTCCCAACTTGTGCTTCTCCTATCTGAGTAAATTATTTGCACTGCTTGAGACTTGGTTGAGTCTGATCAAGTTGTGACAATGTTACTTTTTCATTTAAAGGACAAAATGGTGCCAGAGATTCTATGCCCTGAGATTCCCATCCTCATGTCTTTCCAGGCCTTTGAACAGGCTGTAACTCAGTGACTTTCTATGGATTAGTGCTGATGGAATGCAGATATCTGCATTCCAACTCTGGAGGCATGTCCCCTGGGTTCACCAGAAGCACTAATAATAGCTGTGGTGGGTTCTAGAATGCTTGGAGAATCAGGAAGTGAATGTCATGGAGTTTTGAAACATTTCCTACAATGCTGCTTTTTTGAGACTTCAGGATTAACTGTGATGCTTGTCTAACCTTGTGAAAAGGTGAAAAAAATCTCACAAGTTGAGTTTTATCTGAACCATCAACTGCTTCATCATGTGGGGTGCCATGGACAGCTCAATTTCTGCTGTGACCCAGTAGTCATCCAGAACCAGAAATCCTTTCTTTCTGATAATGGGGAATGGAATTTCTCTGGTGCCCTGGGTGTCTAGAATATGGTTTTCTTACTGTGACTGCATAAGATTCCATGTAACTTATGTTTATCAATAACAATCCCGGGAAATGAGCTTTTTCTGTTGCATAAGGCCAAGGGACAGGGCAGCTTGCAGCAGCCGTCAAGTCCACTCTGGCTTGTTCTGGATTCCACTTTGACCTACAGTTTATGGATCACTTAGTAAATGGGTCCAAGCACCCAAATGTGCAAGTTTGTTACTGCTGGAATAAAAGGTTGATTGAGCACAGGCTATCTGCTTTCTGTGCTGTACAAGGAATAGCAGCTCGCCACCCACTGCAGAGTGTGTGTGTTCTCATAGGCCAAGGCCACTGATACAGCAGGACTGACTCGTATGAGATGGACATTTTCTAACTTGTCCTCAGGCCGCATTCAACCACCTAATATGTGTGTTTCTTATTGGTCAGTAGTCTAATGAAATCCTCAGTGATGGAGCAGTGACTCTGGATTCACAGTAACATGTAGAAGCATGGTGGGTGGTGTCATGAACTTCATGAAAGTGTGTTACTTTTACTGTCCGGGGAAGGAAGCCCCAACCAGTGCACCATCAACTGCTAGTGTAGTGATGTACACTGCCTTTTGCCTCATATCTTGTCATGAAGATTTAATACAAAATACATTAAGAATGGCAGGATTTTGTATCGGGATTCAAGATTTATTAATTCTGCCCCACTCTAATGTTCTTGCCTTCTGTCTCCTGAAGTGTGGCTGACTGAATATATCTTTGATAATTATCCTTGCTAGTGGGCAAAGAATGCTATAATGATGTTTAGGCATGAATTTGTTGCACGTTTTGTATGGAATTCTACACTGTATTGGATCAAATAACTAAGTTTCTCCTAAATTTAGAAAAACTGTAAGAAGACGTGAGTTGCACTTGTACTAAATGTTTCAGTGCACAATGCAGTGTTAATTATATAAATGTCCAGATTCCTAGAGATTACCAAGTGTGTGTATTGTACACAGGAAATGGATCCAATATCTTTGCATTGCTTCTTGGCACCTCATGTTAAAAAGTGACCTAAAATTAGCAGTACCATTGTCTGTTATAGACCTAAATCTCATTGTCAAGTTCAGAATTGGTTGGTGTCAGGGGACCAGGAACCTCCATGTTAAGGTTAGGTTTATTACTGAAAGTAGATCACACAGCATGGAGCCCAAGTCCTAGCTAAGGGCCCTGTAAGCTGGGAAGCAGGGATGCTGATGGGAGCAATTGAGTCAGGGTCAATGTTGAGAGCCCAGGGGATCTGGAGACATAACTCAATGAGGATTGCCGCGGACTGGGTCTCAGTAGGGCCACCAGACCGAGGGAGAACGGGGTGAAGGTACTCAGGATAATTGGGATTCGGCGATGACAGACAGACACAGACACCAGAGTATGCTGTGAAACTGCTGCAATTTTACTGAACATTAGGCTGAGATTTTATACAATGTTAACAAGGAACTAAGCCAAGGAACAAAAAGAAAGCAATAGACACAATCTCTTGTGGTCACACAATGTGGTTTTCAGAATGATTGATCTTTTCAAACAGAGACATGCACAGACAGAGACATGCTGTGGCCTGAATCCAAGAGCCAGGCCACGTACTCAATAACTGGTAATCCATTACTAGTAATTTATTAAAGACAGTTACAAAGTCCTTGCCAAGAGCCTTAGCCCACCTCTTTAGTACAGGAGCCATACCCCCCAATATAGTTGACCTTGTCTGCCTATCATATGTATACCATACCTTTCTGTTTCTAGCCAGCCCTTCCATAAAAGGCAACTGGTTCCACAACATTCTTTTTCCCCCTGATTTACCCACCGACTCCCTTCATAGTCATAAGCCCCTGTAAAAGGGAGTGGATCTAAGTAATTTCTACTTCTGGGATTCCAACGAGGGGGTGTCCATTTCCCATTAATATGGTATTGACTGTACTTTCCAACTATTCCTGTGGGAGTTGCCTAAGTTTTCTTAAGTTTTCTTTCTTGTGAGTTTACATGAGCTGAGTGAGGGTTACCTAGCAATCTTTTTACTTTTACATTTCCTTTCTTAGAATCTGTGGGAACCTGAATCATCAGCTCTTTCTGTTCTAATCCCTCCATGAGTGCCCCCCACTGAAGTAGGGGTTTTTTTTGTGCTACCTGTCCAAGGGCTTGAATCATTGGGGGCAGTGTCAGTGTAACAATTGAGGAGTTATCAAGTACGTCAAGCAAGGGTCTGCGGAGTCCAGGCACAGGGAGGCTGTTATTGTCAGGAAAGAGGAAAGAAGCAGGAGTCTTGCCAACCGTCCACGGAAGGCTGGTCTTTAGGGAACAATGTACCCAGGAACCATTACTCGGGCTGATTGCCAGGGGACCGCCGGGGGCCTAGCCTCGAGAGACACGTGCCCCCCTTCCTCGTGAGACCACCAGATCGGCATTTGTCACACGGGCGACACCGTTGTCGGTGTGGCAGAGGATGAAGACCTGAGGGCTAGAAGCTGGGATGTAGCTCCCACTGTGAGGAAGAACATAGAGCCAAAGGACCAGGGGATGTAATAGCCATTATGAAAGCCTCAGAGTAGTGGATCAAGTGGGCATGTAACTACCACATGGAGATATAGCCTGACAGCCCATGTATTCTATGACTGTAATTCCCCCATAAAGATAAAGCCCAAGAGCTAGAAGATCTAGGGCTGTAACTTTCCCATGAGGATGAAGCCTGTGAGCTCTGAGAGTCAGGGCCACCAACCTTTGCTTCTGGTACTCTTGGTTACCATGTTTCTAAGCTTGGAGTTCCCAAGGAAGATGTCATCCAATAATTCTACTATCTGCATCCATGCCCGGGTTTGTAGACAGTTCTGACACACTGTGGATGGATGCCCTCAAAATCTGTGAGGCCTCCCTGTGCTCTCCCTGAAATGTTTTCCGAGGACACTCGGTCTCAGGAGTCCTCATTAGTTTTCCTACCTTCGGTGGCATTAGAATGGTTGTGCCAAACAGGTGGTATAATGGCCACCATCACTGACAATACTGTATCTACTCTGGGCAATCAGGTGGCATGATGAATTTTGGGCTCTTGTGGAGCTATGGTATGGAGCGTAAGAAACTGATCCCAACACAGTCTGTAAGAAGAGTCTGTCTGGTCTGCCCTTAGGGATGAGTCTGTCTTGTTTGTTGATTCTGGGGAATTGGCTCAGAGGTTCTTATCAGGCTGTAAAAAGTGAAACGTAAGTGCTCAGGTTCTGACATATCCAATCTTGTCGCTGAAACAAGATGCTTTCTTCTAGCTGTTGGATTGTGCACAGCCTGAGACCGGGTCTCATGCCTAGCTCTGACTCTTGAGGGATTCCTGCAATCATACTGAAGTAAACCTGGCAGGTGGAGCAAGTGCAAGGCTGTGGAGTGCTCAGTCCTCTCCTGAGCTGCTTTCTGCTGCTTTCCTTGTAATGTGCCTCTCATCTCAGGTTGATTGAAACTGTCTCCTTGTCCCCTTTAAAACAGATCAAAGGATGTAGTTACTGTTTTTTTTTTTTAATTTTTATTCCTTGAACCTTTTGGGGGGGGGGCCCGTCACCCGTCTCCCACATAAATACATGCAGGTTTATTCATTCTTATGGAAGCCCAGCTTAGCTTCTGTAATTTCCTGCCACCTTTTAAGTTATGCCATCTACCTTTTGCCTCTTGGCTTTTATCTTTATTCTATATGCCTTTCTTTACTTCTGTGGCTTGCTGTGTACCTGGTGCCTGGACCCTGATGTCCATTTCAGTGACAACACTTTGACATTCTACATCAGTGCCTGAAAGTGTCAGAGGACTGTTGCAATTCTGTTGGCTGGTCCATTGAAAATTTCCGAGGGTCATGTGGGAAGGGAGAGACTGACCATCTGGAATTTGGTCCCCAGTAGGACTATGGTATATTAAACTGAACTCTAGGCTGCCCTCTAGTAGAAGAAACTTCACAGGGCTTTGCTGACTTGGAGTCCAAGAGGCTGAGTACTGTGCCCATCAGTCAATATATTGACTCATGCACTTAGAATATGCTTTTGATATGTCTCTACATGGGACCCAAACACTAGTCACCATTATAGCTGTCACACACAGGCTTAAACCATAAACTGGAGGTATGTTTTTATTTTTTTTTTAATAGAAATAGATTTGAAATGCTGGGAATGAGAGAGCTGTGTGCTCTGAAGGAGACACACCAACAACCCAGAAACATAGCACTCTGATTATATGCAATGGACAGCAGCAGGGTGCCTCTACTGATGGTAGGGGGGGTCTCTGTAGGGGACAGTCTCAAACTGCAATAATCCCAGGGAGGATTTTTTCCATCCTCTACAGTAGGCATCCATATCTCATTATCAAGCACAGCAACCTTCCACAATTTGTTGTTCGCAAGGAAATGTGTACTCTTTGTCATAAATACAGGAATGAAAGCATTTATGGCAGATTGTAACAAAAGAGGGATTGTCTTGGGTTTTCTTTTTGACCTTATTATATCCAAGAGTTCGGGACAGATTTGCCAAGTTTGTGAAGTCTCTCGACAAGTGCTTTGCCATGGATGTCATTGCTCTTCAGAGGGGCCGGATACAGGTCCTGGGCCAGCTTGCTCAGTGTTGATGTGTAGATCAGAAGGTGTTTCAGGACAGACAGAGTTTATTTCCATAGAAATTAAGCTTGAGGAGGAGCTGGGAGCATTGGCTGAGGGCAGGCATGAAGCACTGAACTCAGAATCTGCCTGCCAACATTGCTCCAGATCCAGGGTTGGTAAGGTGGCTGGCACTCAGGAATTCCAAGTGGCTTAAGACACACTTCACTTCAGTGTGCTTATGAGAATCCAGGGACAGCCTGGGGGAGCTGAGGCAGTCAGATGGAATTCAAAATGGAGAGTCACAGGCAGCGGGTCCTCCTGTCCTCTTCCGGGGATGAGCTTTCTCAGTGTGGGCCTTTTTGGATCATGGAACAAACACTAGTAACCTCTTTTGGAAATGGCTCACCGCCGTCAGCAACTCTTTTTAAGGGCACATCTTACTGCCAGGCTGCATTGATATTTTTTCTCTCCTGTTTAATAGAACCACATGGGGCAGGAGAAGCAATCTGAAACTTTAGGGGTATTGGACACTTGAAAATGTGCTTGAGTCTGGGAAAGGATGGCCCCAGAGTCTGCTTTCAAGAATCTCAAACCACACGGCAGGATGCTTCATCACATCCACCTGTAGATATATAACACATACACATGTGTTCTTAAAGGGCTTTAGTGGCATCTCTTGATGCTGACTTCCAGATTTAGTGAAACCTAAGAAGGTCCCCCTATGTCCAAAGATGGCATGTTGGAGAAGCTGTCTTAGCAGAGGAGAGCTGTGCTAGGGAGTCTGCAGTCCCTCCAAAGGTGGCTCATGAGAAGAGGATGAATTAAGGTTTCCAGGATTTGGACAGGAGGGAGCAGTTGGCTATAACTTTGGTCAGAGGCCAAAGGACTTGCCCAATTAATCAGACTCTAGAGTACCCTAGACTGAAATTCTAAGCATTCAGGTAGTGGAGTGGCCTGGCTGTGCTTGCCTCTCAGTTTGGGAAATCCTCTGAACCTGTTGAACTGTGCCCACGAATGTGAAGAGTGGAGGCAGCAGGCTGCTTAAATGGCAGCTGATAGCTCACACCTCCAAACTGCAGGAAGGAAACAGTCTATACTCAAAATGGTAGGAGTCTTTGAGTGTAAAGACCACCACCTTGAGCAAGGCTTCATCTCCTAAATATACCCAAATAGTGTCACTAACTGGGGACATGCTTGTATTCAGATGTCCAAGTCTATGGGGGCATTTCATTCAATCCAGCACAAGAAGTTGGAGGCTCAGAGCCAGATCTGTCCACGGGCAGGTCTTCAAGCAGGAGTGGCCCTGCTCTACAGTGGAGGCTCCTCAACTTTGGGCACTGGCCCACCACCAATACTAGGATAATTGTTCAAAGTCCGTTGATGGCTGGGTCAATCTACAGGTTCAGCAGGTCTCACTTAGATTTGTGATTTCTGGAGTTTGAAAACTATCCTTGAGTAGACACTGCGATGGCTTTGTCTCATTTTGGAAGCATTAGGGAAATTGGGATCCTATCAGTTTTCTTGCAGGGCAGCCTCCTGAAGCTGTCAGTCCTTGCAGCTATCTTTTGATCTCCAGCACATGGTTTGGAAGTCACCCCAAAGGGAGAATTGTTTCCGTGTGCTTAGAAATGGCCGATGTCGTTGCTTCCACTTTGGCCGTGGGTATCTGGAACAGGCTGGCTTCACCTGGGAAGAAGTGATTCTAGGGACAGCCGCTTGTTCTTGAAAGCTGATGTAAGATTCAGTAGGGCATGATGGTCTAAGCTAGCTATTTGGATTCCTTTGAAGGGGACTAAGTAGTCTTTACTTAGGCATTGGGATGTAAGAATAAAATGCTCATCTAACCAAGCAGCCATTTGTGTGGAGAGATGACTTCAGACGGTCCCTCCAATTACTCTCTGGGATTGTTTTTGGTACTGATGGGCTGTTAGTTCCTGTCTGTCTGGAAGTGTTCACTTTTACACTGGTCAGTCGTGGCTTCTGGTTGGAGAAGTTGAGAGGAGGTACATGGCCTTTGCTGTCTGTGGATGTCAGAGGATGGGTAGGCCATTTGGTGTAAACCTGAGAAGGGATCCTGCAGCTGATACCAGTGGGACACAATGTTGGTGAGGGTGTCTCAAAGACACAGTTCTTTGATTTTCATATTTTTCTTCTCAACAGATATGTAGTGTCTGTGTCCTGCTGATAAGGGTCTTGAAAGATTTTATCATAAAGGATTGAATCACATGACTGTGTCCACTTGCGATGAGTAGTTCGTCTCATCTGCTGCGGCTGGTCTGTGAAAAGACCATTATGGCTAGCACTTTCTAGGTTTTAGTGTAATCTGTTGCTGTAACAAAAACAGTACAGTCAAAAGAAACTTAAACAAGGAAGTCTGGGTTATTTCACTTGTACTTTGGTGTCACAGTTCATTACTGAAGGAAGTCAGGGCAGGAAGCTGGGTCAGAAAGCACTAGGGGAAAAAGTGCCTACTAGCTTCTTGTCTGGTCTGTATTCAGCTGGCTCATCTACTTAGGGATGCTGCCATCCATATTGGGCTGGGCCCTCCACATCAGTCAAGACAATCTCCTACAGATGTGTCCATTGACTAATCCAATCTGAGAAGTTCTTCAGGTTCCCATCTTCCCAAGTGACTAGTTTGTATGACAATGACAAGAATAATCAGTGCATTGGTTTAAATGTTGGAATAAGCAAGAACTTCATTCCTAAGAAGACCGAGATCCTTAACAACCTTGGGCCCTCATCACTCTCATGGATTCTATGAATCCTCACCACCCTTCAACACCAATTCTAGAGAAGATACCCCCTTGGAAAGTCATGGGTCTTGTATTTCTTGCCTTTTCTGCACTAGGAACAGTGTGTTCTAGGCAAGAGTTCAGATGACCTGTCTGTACCCACAACAAGAACAATTAGACTATTCTCAGTGTGTGTGGATGAACAGCCCTCATCAACTGAATCACTCACTGAAGAAAAAGGGAAGAAGCAACTTCTTCCATTCGTCTTTATTGCTCATTGTATGATAAAATACTGAGAACAAAAGCAACTTAAGGGGGGAGAGGGGAGAGGACTTATCCTCACATTTCAGTGCTATAATCTACCATAGCATGGAAGTGACAGAGGCAGGAGCTTGGTTGATGAAGCCAGTCATATACATACATACCTATGTTTAATCAGAGTAATGCCAAGTAATCCATGTGTGCTTGCTTAGGGCTCCTCCATTTTCTATTTTGAAAAGTTCAGGACCCCAAACCTAGACTCTCTTCCTAGGGTATAGTGCTCCTTGCAGTTCAGATTGTCTTCCTACATTAATTAATCAAGAAAATACCTTAGACATTCTGAGGTCTGCCCTGATCTCTATAGTCTCCCACAAGTTTCTAGAACATCCTTCCTAGATGATTCTAGATTGTGAGGTTGATAGTGTCCAAAATGTTTTTCTACCTATAGTTAGAATACCTAGAATTCTATAATGATGGTTCAACTTGGTGCTGCAACTTGAGTGACTGTGTTTTGTATAAGGATTCTCTAGATGAGCAGAAACAATGGGATGAGTAGATATGCTATTCAAGGATGAAGTCAGTTAGCACCAAAATAGCAGCAGTGGCTGAATCACATCTGAGAAGCTGAGAAGCCAGTAGTTGCTGGGTCTTGGAGGTTGTCAAGGACCTCAGCATTTGGAGTATTCTCACAGCAGCTGTCACTCAGATGGGAGTCAGTGAGGCTGGGTGCCTCAGCAGTGCTAATCTGTCATAGAGAACCTGAAAGGTTCTTGGAGATCTCTCCAGTCATGAGTCCACAATAGAAGACATTCAAAGCTGCTTCTGACAGAGCAGCAGGATAAATCAACTCAGAAGCAAGGGGGGCGGCAAGGCATCTTCTGCCACATCCTTGTTCTGGCTTTGACCCACTTATTTCATGAATTATAACCCGCCTTTCCTGATTGATTGGCATCTGTGTAGAATGTAGAGGCTCTAGGAATTGGTTTCCCTTTTACTACATGAGGGGAAATCCAACTAGTTCTTTTTATAGGCTGAAGTCTCTTTGTTTTGGGATATGTTGTTAATCTCTCCCAAGAACTTATTGCAAGCTCTTTGCCAATGTTCATTTTCTGCTCATAATGAGGCAATTTCTGCATTAGCAAAAGGTACTATGTCTGCTGTCTGTTCCTGCAATTTGATGAAGTCTCCTTATCCTTTCAGCATCAATTCAGAAAACTTTTCTACACAGGTCTTAAACTTTTTACATGTGCTAAAAATAGCCATTCTAAGATACTATCTCTCTGCATGAGAACTCCTGTAGGAAATGAGTAGAAGCTAAAGTGACTAAAATATAATCAAGCTATGTCTCCAAGTGATCCATATTTGCAACTTGTCATTTCTTTTCTACCAGAGACAATTTTCTGCCAGCAAGAACTGGACTATTTAAGTCCTTACTACCTGGTAAGGTTTGAAATAAATGACTTAGCTCTTGAGCAGGTAATCCAATTGTGGGCTGTATCCTGTTAATATCTCCCAGCAGTCTTTGAAAATCATTAATATTTGTTATTGATCTCTCTTGATTTGTACTTGCTGTGGTTGAATTTTTGTAATCCTATCCTAGTCTGATTGTGAGAGGTGACTATAAGTGATGCACAGGGTCTCCTCGTGCTTCTTCTAGCCCCTGAGCCACTCTGTAAGGCAGCCTATTAGAACATCATACCATTTATATTACATGAAGATGCTGGAGACAGTGCTTTCCCAGTAACCCAGATTCCAATGTGCTCCTCTTCTAGCTCTTCAGAATCTTGCCTACTGATGGTATTTGTGATACCCTCTAGCACGACTCTGTGCATGTTTCTCAATGTGCTCCAGGGAAGAGCCTTTCATTCTGCCGTTAGGGATGAGTCTGTCTTTTGTTGATTCTGGGGAAATGGCTTGGAGGTTCTTATTAGGCTCTGAGATGTAGAACATAAGCACTCATGGTTCTGACATATCTTAATCTTGTCACTGAAACAAGATGTTTTCTTCTAGCAGTTTGACTGTGCACAGCCTAAGACCAGGGTCTCATGCCCAGCTCTGACACGTGAGGGATTCCTGAAGTCATACTGAAGTAGACCTGGAAGGTGGAGCAAGGCTGTGGAGTGCTCAGTCCTCTCCTGAGTCGATTTCTACTTCTTTCCTTGTAACGTTCCTCTCATCTCATGTTGATTGTCCCCCTTTCTCTCCAAATAGAGTACTATCTCCTTGTCCCCTTTAAAATAGATCAAAGGATGTAGTTACTATTTTTTTTTAATCTTTTTTCCTTGACTTTTGTGGTAAGGGGGAACCTGGCACCCATCTCTCAAATACATGCAAGTTTACTCATTCTAATGGATGCTCAGCTTAGCTTTGACATTTTTCTGTCACTTTCTAAGTTATGCCATCTACCTTTTGCCTCCTGGCTTTTATCTTCTCTACTCTATATAGCTTTCATTACTTCTGTGTCTTGCTGTGTATCTGGGTGCCTGGCCCCTGATGTCCATTTCAGTGACAATACTTTGACATTCCACTTCAGTGCCCGCAAGTGTCAGGGATTTGTTGCAAAATTCTGTTGGTTGGTCCATTTAAAACTTCCCAAGGTCTTGAGGAAAGGGAGAGACTGACCTCTGGAATTTGAACCCTGACTGGACTATGGTATATTAATCCTGACTGTACTGCCTTCAGGTGGAAGAAGCTTCATAGGGCTTTGGAGACTTGGAGTCTAAGAGGCTGAGTACTGTGCCCATCACAGTCAATATATTGACTCATGCACTTAGAATTGGCATCTGATATCTTGCTACATGGAACACCAATACTAGTCACCATTATGGCTTTCACACACAGGCTTAATCCATAAATGAGAGCTGTGTTTATTTTTTTTAATAGAAATGCAAGAGAAATGCTGGAAGGAGTGGTCTGTGTGCTTTGACTCAGACACAGCAGCAACCCTTAAACACAGCATATTGATTATCTGCAGTGGACAGAAGGGTACAGCTATTCATGGTACGGATCTCTCTGGGGAACAGTCTCAACCCATAATGATCCCAGAGAGGATTTCATCCATCCCCCACACTAGGCTTCTATATCATTACCAAGCAGCAACCTTCCACAATTTATTGTCAGCAAAGACAATGCCTGCTCTCCAAGTCAGGGAAAGGCCTGAAAACATTTTTATTAGATGCTTGTAGTCAAGAGACTGTCTTGGATTGCTTTTTGCTTGGGACAAATTTGGTCAAATGTGTCTACAAGTACTTTGCCACTGATATCATAGCACTCTATTGGCATAGAGCACAGCTCCTGGGCCAGCGGGCTCAGCTTGTCTTGTCTGTGTGGTATAAGAATTGTTTCAGGACAAGCAGAGAGTTTATTTCCACAGAAATTGACCTTGAGGAGTAGCTGGGAGTATTGGCTCAAGGCAGGAATGAAAGCACTGAACTCAGAATATTGCAACCCACACAGCTCTAGTTCTAGGCTTTGCAAGTTGGCTGTACTTTCTCAAGAAGAATTCCAAGTGTCCTAAGGCATACCTCATTTAAAAGTATGCTTATGAGATTCCAAGGGGGTGCCTGGGGAAGCTGAGGCAGCGAGGTGGAGTTTAAAATGGAGAGTCCAAGGCAGCTGGTGCTGTTGTCCTGTGCCAAGGATGAGCTTTCTCACTAGAGGCTTTTTTTGAATCGTGGGACATAACCCTAGTAAGCTCTGTTGGAAATGGCTCACCCCCTGCCCTCAGCCCTTTTTAAGGGCACACCTTTACTGCCTGGCTAGAGTGGCATTTTTTCTCCCTTCTTTAATAGAACCACATGTGGCAGGGGAAGCACATCTGGGACTTTAGGAGTGTTGGACACTTTAAACATGCTGGAGTCTGGGAAAGGAGGCCCCAGAGTCTGCTTTCAAGAATCTCAAATTCCCATGATAGGAGGCTCCATCACATCCAGCTTGGGATATACATGTGTACTTAAAGGGTTTAGTGGTGTCTCTTGATGCTGACTTCCAGATTTAGTGAAACCTAAGAATGTCCCCCTGTATCCAAAGATGGCATGTTGGAAAAGCTAACTGTCCTAGAAGAGGTGAGCTGTGCTAGGGTGTATGCAGTTCCTTCAGAAATGGCTCATGGGAAGAGGCTGAATGATTGAAACTAAGGTCTCCAAGATTCTGCCAGGAGAGAGCACTTGGCTATGACTATGATCAGAGGCAACAGGACATGCCCAGTTGATCAGATGCTAAAAGATTACCCTTAACTAAACTTGTAAGACTTCAGGTAGTGGACTGTGCTTGCCTCTCACCTTGCAAAATCCTCTTAACCTTTTGGACTGTTCCCCAAAATGTGAAGAGTGGATGGGGCAGGCTGCTTAAAACTCAGCTGAGAGCTGACACCTCAAAACTACAGGCAGGAAACACTCCACACTCAAAATGGTAGGAGTCTTTAAACTCAAAGACCTCCACTTTGAGCAAGGCTGCATCTCCTAAATATACCCAAGTGTCATTATATGGGACGAAACCAAGTAAGTTCACTAACTGAGGACATGCATATATTCAGATGTCCATGTCTATGTGGGCATTTCATTCAAATCAGACTCAAGGGCCAGATCTGTCCATGGCCGGTCTTCAGGAAAGGAGTGTCCTTGCTCTACAGTCGAGGGTCCTCAACTTTATGCACTGGCCCACCACCAATACTAGGATAATTGCTCAAAGACAGTTGATGGCTGAGGAAATCTACAGTTTTGGCAGATCCTGCCTACATTAGAGTTGTCTGGAGTTTGAAAATTATCCTTGAGTAGACACTGTGACTTTCTCTTATTTTAGAAGCATGAGGAAATTGAGTCCTGTCAGTTCTGTTATAGGGCAGCATCCTGAAGCTGTCAGTTCATTGCCAGAATCTTTTGATCTTCAGCACAGGAGTAAGATGTTGCCTGAAAGGGAGAATTGTTTCTATGTGCATAGAAATGGCTGTGGAGTATCTAGAACAGGCTGGTTTCACTTGGGAAGAAATGACCCTGGGAAGCGCATCTTGTTTTAGAGAGCTAGTCCTTAAGATTAATAGTACATGATGGTTTAAGCTAGCAACATGGGTTCCCTACAACAGGCTAAGTAGCCTTTACTAAGGCATTGTGATATAGTAATAAAATGCCTAGGCTCACCTAATGAAGAAGCCATTGATGTGGACAGATGACTATTGTGGGGATTCACAAGGCAAGTCCACATAGTTAAAAAGGTTCATTTTGGGGTAACTTACAGCCAGTAAAGGGGTTCGTTAAGGGAACCAAGAGATGTGAGGTGTAGTATAGCCGGGTTCTCTGGAGAACTCTTCTAGGTCTGCCATTCAGCATAACAAGAACCAAGAGAGCTGGCACATCCAGATATTGTGTCTTAAGGGCTCATAGCTTTGCCCCGACCCAGGTGCATGCCATAGGTAGGTGTGGCAGGAACCAGAAGCCTCACTAGGGTAGCACTTCTGGTCAAAGCTGGAACAGCTACCCAATACAGGTGACCTCAGACTGTCTCTCCTACTATGCTCTGGGATTGGTTTTGGTACTGATGAGCTGTTAGTTTCCGTCAGGAAGCATCTACCTTGGTACTCATCAGAAGTGGGGTTCTGGTTGGAGAAGTTGAGAGAAGGCCATGGACTTTCTCTCAGGATGTCAAAGGCTAGGCAGGCCATTTGACTGGTGTAAATCTGGGTAGGGGTCCTACAGCAAGTAACAGGAGAACACAACCTTGGTTCTTGGATTCTTATGTCTTAGTCAACACACATGTCACATCTGTGTCCTGCTGACAAGGGTCCTGAAATCCTTTATCATAAAGGATTGAATTGAGTGACTCTGTGTCCACCTGTGGTGAGCAGTTTGTCTCATCTGTTGCTGCTCTCAGGACTTGTTCTAGTTGGAGGAGACTGAATTCCTGACTGTGGAACAGGATTTCCACTACAAATCTCTGTCCATCATTTACTTTCTGTGGTCAAGGGCAAGGCCGTTGGCAGTGGCTGGGCTCCTATTTCAGCTGCAGAACATTCAAAAGTGTCCTAAGAACTTAGCTATGGGAAAGGTATTGCTGATTGCCTAGCTCATCTGACCTTAGAATTTAGTGACTTTGGTCCATGTTGTCCTGTAGCACATTGCATTGAAGGCTGTTCCGTTGAATGATGCCTTGCTAATGTGTTTTCAGGATGAAAGCTCTGGAGGCTATGAAGATGGCTTACATAAAAGGTCAGGACCCAGCAGGGTCAGCAGTCAGCAGCCTCTTGACATTACTCCATATGAAGAAACAAGTTGTTTTATTTGCGTATTGTCACGGAAGGTGAAGCTAGATTTACACAGTTAAGTTCTTCTGACTTGAACAAATGACTGAGACTTTTTGGTGAAATGCAGTAGTAAAAGCCAACCTGAGCATAGAAATGGCACCTGGCAGAAGCAGAGATCCTTGTCACGGGAGATGGCTATGGAGCAACTGGGGAGAGTGCTGGAGGCTGCTTGCCCCACCATAGCTTATGGATATCATTAATGGCCACTGTATTCGATGTCTGAAGGGAAATGGAACATCCATACTCAGTCGCTATCATGTCTAGTTGGACTATTGAAAGCGGCAAAGCACAAGGTGTTCAGAAAACTCGGAGATTAAGTAGAGCTGGCTTATCTCAAGCTCTGGGCAGTATGCTTGTTACCATGCCAATCCTTTCCTTGTATGCACACCTTGGACCATAAAGCCTGAGATTTGGAAGTGTGAAACCCAGGGGACAAATGGTGTGTAAAAAACTTCAGGGCTGTAGAATAATTCATACAATGGTAGCAGTGTATTCTACAGGTGACATCCTATCTTCAGGGAGCTGGTGCCCAGTGTCTTCTGTTTTAATAACAAAGGATGTGATGTCTAGAGGTTGTGGATTTCTGAGTGCTTCCTGGACAATGTGGGGTCTCAGTACCTGATTTCCCTTTGAATGCTTGCTTCTTTGCTACATTGAAGTCCTAGCAGAATTCATATTTGGAAGGATCATACCAGAATTTATTGTTTGAATTTTGGGACTTAAGAAATGAAATGAACAATAGTGATTTCATTGCAATGGGATAATTTTGATTTTACTTATAGTGGTGACTTAGGAACTGTTTTCTGTAATTTGTGTTGAAAATGGAACTGTTTAAGTGACGAAATTTACTGTTTCTACCTCGACTCAAGGTATAGTTTTGTGTATACATATATGCTGGTGATTCATGAGGAGTTTTGTATTAGAGTTCCATAACAGTTCCATTTTTATGTAAAAATGGAATTATTGGTGTGGGGTTGGTGGGTAAACGCCTCACAGCAACCATACTGTTGAGACTTGGGGCTTTCCAGACCTGACAGGGCTGTACCTACTACCTCACAGCAGAGGTCATGACCCCATCTGCCTCTTCCATTCTCTTTAGTCCCTTGTTTTGCAATGATCTGTGAGCCTCAGCTATAGGGGTTGTACTATACAGACAGGATTTTGGTTTGGATCGCCCAAGGTCAGTTACTCTCTGCATTTTGACCAGTTGTAAGTTTCTTGAACAGATTCTACTCCTCAAAAAGAAGCTTCTTTGAGAGCTTACACTTATGGATGCTTATAAGGATCCACATCCAGAATACTATGAGAGATCACAATGGTTTAGCAAAGTGGTGGTACTTAGGTGTTCTTCTCCCAGGTCCATGATCTTTCCAGGCACAGGAAGTTGGCCAGCTCTCCAGTACCAGGCTTAATTCCCTTCTGTTGAGTGGAACTTAATCCAATTTGACAGCTGTAGGTTACTTCCTGTATAAAAGTGCCACTACTGCACCATGGTCGATATCCTGCTGGGGTGGTCATTGCTGTGCTTCATGGGCAGCCAGAGTGTATTCTTCTGGAAGCCTTGGCTTGCCTAACCCTGAGCTGCTTTCAGGCAGGGTCACTAGAAGAAAGTGGTCAGGTGAGGCCACTACTTCTCTACATGAGACAAAATTCCATCTCTGATCCTGTTCAGCTTCATAATACTGACAAGTGGTGGCACCCTTCAATAGCTCAGTTCCCAAACCGGGGACTCTAGACTGGGTGAAATAATTCAAGCGTCTCTGAACACTATCGGGGGGAATATTTCTGCCTGATTTTTGACATGTGTCTTGTTTGCCCTGTAAGGACTAACTACAGTCCATGTTTATTTGTGAAACTCCATTGGGATTATGTGAGCTGTATAATGATACACCATTTAGGATGTAGGCTGCCCATATGTCTCATTGTCTGAGCCTAGGACCTGGTATGAAGGACTTCATTGCTTACAGTGATACAGAAGCATTCCATATGCCTCTATCTCCTGAAGTTAAGCTGATTTCACAAGTGCCTGTCTAGAACAGGCAAAGATTTGTGTCCACTACATCCTCACATAAGACAGACAGACGCAGGGAATAAACTAAGTACTTGGGGATTCAGATTCAAAGCTTTGATAAATAAAAGAGCCCATGTAACAACTCAAACTTGTTATGTTCTTGAAAGTGGGCATGCATGGTTTACAGGTGACCACCACCCCCACTCCCCCACCCCACCCAAGAAAATGTTGAGGTATGTGAGGAATATGACTCAGTTCTCAGGTGTGGAACTACAAGCTTCAACCTGGTGTGAGTTCTTTCTCTGTGTGGTTCCTTATGATGAAAGACTTGATACATGTTCAAGATACCTGTGCTTCTCTGTACCTGCCCAAGGTTCCAAAGTGTTGAGAACTGATGCCAAAATTACCAGTTTGTCTCAGCTCAACCTTATGGTGCTGAAACTCAGATGGATGATTCTCATAGACAGGTATCCTGGGCTTATTAAGAGGTTATCAACATCCTTGGACTATTCTTCCTAGTTACTCTTAGCACTTCCAAATGTGACAAGAGGAAAGTTTTTTTCCTCCCTCACTGCTACAATTTTTCTGGGGTGCCATCTTTCCTTAGGTTGGGAAAGCTAGCTCAGTGGTGCTCCAGGACTTCCTAGATGGTGCCAAATCACCCATGGGCTTTCATGGGTGGAATTCTGAATGCTTGTGCACTTTTACATTATCTTAGAATTAGGGGAAAGTATATGCTTATCAAATACAGGATGATTCCCTCACCAGTGATTGGGCCCTTCCTTCCTCTTAGTTTACTTCCTATGGCCTAGAAGAGGCTTCTCATCCATTATTTCATTTTGAAAATTCGTGCCACTTGATAATGATTATGAAACTTGAAGACATGGCACTGATCTCTACTATGCTTACCCCTGCTTAGACATGTTTCTGCCCAGGGTATGGACCTGATGTTATAACCTGACACCATGGTCCATATGTCCTTTGTGTAGATGATGACGCAAAGACTAGTGAATGCTGTATGTCTGTAATGGACTGAACCTGTGACTGATGGGTTTCTACAAAAGGTACTTCTTGGATGAAAGTCATAATTAGTCATGGTGGACTAAAAGGCACATATGTGGAAACTCTTATCACTTAAATTTCACCAGAGAGCAAGAGGCATTGATACATGACAAGGATTTGCTCCACATGATAGTGGGTGTGTGTGGATGCTCAAAAAGGCAGGCTGGTCCATGATTTTCTCTCTGTAAAATAAAAAAGCCTATAGATTTATGATCTCCTTATTCCAGTCATAGAAAACAATCTCTATAGACCAAACATTGTTCTAGAAGGGAATTGGTGAACAGGACAGGTGGCCATTTGTGATATTGCCTTCATGTCTATGTGGAAGTGGTATGGATTATTATATAGCATGCTTAGTGGCCTTCACTTGTGTAATGTAATGAGAATAAGCTGCTATAGCATGATACCTAATTGTTCTCATTAATAAAAACCTGGAGTCAGATCTCAGGTAAAAGCTGAGAGATCAGGGAAGCAGAGCATCCAACCACTAGTTCTTACCTCTCTGAAATCCTCAGCTAAAAGGGACCTGAACCGCTGTCTTATATTCCTCTCTGTCCAGCCATATTACTTTCTGTCTTTACCTCCCTAGTGCTGGGATTAGAGGCCTAAGATCCCAAGTCCTAGGATGAAAGGTGTGTGCCACCACTGCCTGACTATGTTTCTCTTTTAGACTGGATCAGTTTTGTGTAGCCCAGAGTGGCCTTGAACTCAGATCTGTCTTCCTCTGCCTTCTGAGTGCTGGGATGAAAGGTGTGTGCCACCACTGCCTGGCATCGATGGCTAACAAATGGCTTAGCTCTGCACTCTGGTCTTCAGGCAAGTTTTATTTGTTAGACCACAAGCAATATATCACCACAGACTACATGACTCCTCTCTAGTAGCTTTGTGTAACCCAGATGGTTTCAGACATGGCCCTTACCATAGTTAAGCTGTGCTAGCTTGCAGGTTGTGTATTCTGTGCCCTCGTTAGACAGTGTCACTATGGTTAATCCAGGAGTCAGCAAAGCTGGCTGTGTACAGATGCCAGCTGCAGCTATTTATGGATCTTGCAACACCCAGACTATTATATCTACTTATGTCTTTCCCTTGCTATCCCTGAGAATGCTTCATGTATTCCAGAAGAACATAGCCCAGGTCAACATGCATTTGGTGGCTTTTTGCCTTTCCATTTCCTCCCATTAAGGTAACAAATACTCAGACATCATCATGTACCAGGCTCTGCTGCAGGGGTCTGTGTAGTCTATCACTGTGTATTCCCATCACTGTGCCTTCGCCTCTGTTTCTTGGCTCTTCCACAGAGGGTGAGCCAAGCCTTTTCCACATAGATAATGCTTCTTTGGGAACACCTCCTGGTCTTCATTGTCCACCCCTAACAACCTCATGTCTAGATTCCTAATTTCAGGACAATGTTTGGATGTTGGTTGTGTTTAGGAGTCTCCTTGGAGTTGCACACAAGTCAGCTTTGGTTGTCTTAGGAATTCAGCCAGAGTCTTAATTTTCTAGGTAGAATTTAGCCTTCACTTTGAAGGCCATGACATAGACCCTACCATTGTTTCCTTGGGTCTCTGGACCTTATGCCACTTGGAATATAAATTATTTTCACACCTTTTGTGGTGCTGGTGGCTGCAGGTGGTGTTTCAGAGCTAGAAACTCTGAGCAGGCTATCTAGCCTAGGCTGTGTAGAGGCTTCGGGAAGCTTCTTCTGAAGGTCCTTGTTTCCATCCCTTTGGGACTGTGTCAGGTGACCAGGAGCATAGTTTTCTTCAGGAGCAGGAGAAAGTGCTGGCTCTGGAAGTGCTTTCAAGCCTCACTAGATGTGGGAGTTCCATTAGTGTCCTTCCTGTGTGGGCTGTTTGCCACAAGCAAGGATTTTAGAACCTAGTAGGCACTGACAAGTAAAGTTCTTTGTGCACTATGTCCAGCTGCACAATACAGCCTGAATGTAGTTTCACAATAGCTCCTATGTTGGAAGTATCAGTGTGTGCCCCTGTCACAGAGGTCTTAGGACCATTGCTGCTCTTGGTATTCCTGTGACAGAAAAGGGCATTAGCTTTCCAATCTTAAGTGCCATGCCCTGGTCTCTCCTATACCCCAGCCTGCAACTGACTCCTAGGAAGGGCTTTGGTCAGTGCTGGCCTGGAATTAAGGAAGGCAGAGTCCATACTGAGGTTTTCAAAAGTGGAGCACTTGTCTGGGACCATGGAGTTTGAGGTCCTGGAACCTGAGTCTAGCATTCCACTCTCCACAGCCTTTTAGTGGGAAGGTCTCTCTAGGTTAGTTTCCTTGTCACACTTTATCATTGTATTAAAGTTGTCTGCAATGGATCTTTCTAGATGTTCTAAGTTCATATCCAAACAGTATTCCATAATTGGACTGCTGTAGAAGCTTTGGTAATGTATTGCCCTATCTGGAAGCCTTGTCTGACTCGCTCTTCTAGAGGCTGCCATGATACTGTGCAGGTATCTCCCACCTATTCCTTGCTAGAAATGAGAGTATTTTGACAGGAGGACAGATGTGGAAACTCACAAAATGACATTTAGGAAGGCTTCATTGTCATAATTTTGTTCTTGACGTCGCCTCCATTGAAATCTGACAGCTTCTTAGTTCTGTTACTGTTTGACATGTTTGGAATTGTCTACAGACTAAAACCTCCAGGAAACAAAATTTTTCATGGTGGAGTTGGTGTCGGTTCCTGTACAGTGCTTGCTTCCCTGATGCATGTCACACAGTTCCTACTACAATGAGGATGTCTGAGCCTGCAGAACCCATGGTGTCTTTCTGATAGTGGGTGAGGCTGCCTGGGAGTTTGACTGCCCAAGGGGTCACTTTAGAAATGACTATGAAATTTATGCAGATAACTTTTAACTTCATTAATTAGGAATGGTTTCCATAATCATGTGACTCTCCTGGGAGTGTCATAGGAGTGATTGAAAACACAACTTCAAATATCACTGTCCTGCTAAAGAAAGGTTGTCATAAAATTATTCTCCATGACTTTGCTATCTCCATAAAACAGTATTTCAGTTACCATCAGAGACACTTCTCTTGTAATAGAGGAGAACTAACACAGAGATCCCCAACCTGACAATATAGAGCGTTAGATGTTGGAATACTCATCCTACCTGGGATGTCTTCCTCAAACCCTTCTGCGCAGGGATCCGGATCTAGGCAGAAGAGGAGGTGGAAAGAGGGTAAGAGCTGGAGGGGATGGATGACAGCAAGGGAAACGGTGTCTTCTCGACACAGCAGGACTGATGCACATATGAACTCAGACCGGAGCAGCATGCATGGGACCTGCACGGGTCCAAGCCATGGCGCAGCAGCCTCAGATTTGCCTGCTGAAAGTCAACACCTGTGAGAAGAAACTGACTCTACTTTATGCCTCTTGGTCCTGGGACATAAGGGACTAGAGTGAACTGATCAGAGATAGTTTGAACTCTTGAATAGTTTGTGCTCTTCAGGGTTAGAGTTCCTGATCCCAAAATTTCTGAGTGCAGAAAGCAAATGTCATTTGAGTGGGTCACTTCTGCAGGTGTTCTTCATAGTAATGCAGTATCGTTTAAAGTGATGAAAGAAAAAACTCTGCCTTCATGGAGTGCTCTTTTAGGTCCCCATATCTACTAATCCAGAATTGAAAGTGTACAGAGCAATCTGCCTTGTTTTTTTGAGGCAAGTAATGGGTAGATTCCATGGTTATGATCATTCCTCTGTGTTTTTCACTCAACTGGATGTCTTGTCTCCTCCTGCGTGGGATGCTGTGTTTTGAGTTTGAATATTGCAAGTAATTACAAGGAGGAGGTGAAGCTTCTGATCCTAGGATATTTACTAGGATGCATGTGTCAGGTTAAAACTAAGCCCTGGTCCTGCTGGGTTGCAAGAATCCGGGGCAGCCAAATTTATCCACAAATGGCCAATACAGCTATATAGAGGAAGGGAGCTCTCTTTTCTGAGCTTGCCACTGATGACTGTACTGGAGTTAAATCATCAGAAGTGCTAGCAAGGCTAGTAGCAGCCTTGAATCTGTGGCCATGGCAGATGAAATTGGCCATTCCTTTTTCTTATGAAACCTGCCTGTGCTAGCCTCCACTTCATTGATGTTCTACCTCAATGCCTGAAAGTGTCAGGGGTCCATGGTAGTTCTGTTGGTTTGTACGTTTAAAAATTCCTAAGGTCATGTGGAAAGAGATAGACTGATCCTCTGATTCTTGGGCCCTTGCAAAACTGTGGTATATTAAACCAGAATCTGTGCTGCCCTCTAGTGGAAGAAGCTTCATAGAGCTTTGCTTTCTTGGAGTCCAAGAGGCTGAGTACTGTGCCCATCACAATCAACATATTGGCCCATGCACTTAGGGTATCTGATGTGTCTCCACATGGGACCCTGGCATCAGTCCCCATCATAGCTACCACACACAGGCTTAATTCATACACTAGAGCTGTGTTCAATGCAACCACTGGGTATAGAACACGTTCTAGACTTCAGGGAGAAGCCTGAAATGCTGAGCCTAAAGCCCCACAGGGAGGGGTCAAGGGACCTCAAATAGGACCGTCCTCATCAGAAGGTTACACACATGGCAGGTTAGCACACTGCAATGACAGTGAAGGGCTGAATCTGCCTCCTCATTCTGAGACTTTCACCCTTCCTCAGAACTATGAGCTGGGCCATTTTCAGTGGTGGGGCTTGTGTCTGAAATTCACCCCTGTGTACCAGATGGTGTCTGCCCTGGTTCAGAAGGAAGTGCTTTGTGCCTGAGGCTGAGTGGCCATGTAAAGTGGCCACTAACGTCGTCCAGTGGAAGGAAGGCCGTCTGAGGCCTGAGAAACAGGACATTGCTCTGAGGATGGGGTTCAAGAGGCAGACATGATGCTGATGCAACCTCTTGCATCATGGGCTCTGAAAAGTGAGCATCCTTGGGAGAAGAGTGATGGACACCTAATACATACCCAAATCCCCAGTGTTCACCTTGTGTTGAGGCATTCCATCTCCCATGGTTGATGCTCCTAAGGTAGTGTATTTTTCAGGTCTTTTCTCCCTTCTCCTTCCAAGAAATACAATCCAGAATGGGATGGTTCAGACTTTGAAACAGGAAATCTTGTTGCTAGCTAATGTTCAGAGTTCCGTGTGTGTGTGTGTGTGTGTGTGTGTGTGTGTGTGTGTGTGTGTGTGTCTTTAAACCCCTCTTAAGCAGTGCAATTGTAATTATGGGGAAGTTTTGAAGAAACAATCGAGGGGGAACCCATGGTTTAATACAACCATTGAAAATAACTGTTTTTAAAAATGCTTTAGAAAGCTTTCTTTGTATTAAAATCTTTAAAGAAAAAGAATAAGTTCAAATGCCTAAATAGGTGACCATTACAACAGTTTTTATGCCAAGAGAAGCTCAAAGTTGAAGCTGGGCATGTGAACTCAGACCTGGAATCTCCACACTCAATTAGCAGAAGGATAGCCAGAATTGTAGAGGCCAACCTGGGCTACATGTGGAAACACTATCTCAAAAGTGCTATACATTCTGAAACTTTCTTCATGGTCTGACACCAAGAAGAGTCAGTATTGTCTGAAGACTGTAACTAGTTCTGCCTCAACTCACATGGGAGCTTGGATGGAAGCAGTGTGCTAGAAACTTTCAGCTCAAGTGTGTGTGCACTGGGATGGGGTGTCGGCTCGGGGGCCAGGCTTCTGACTTGTTTTCACCAATGTCACACACCTCTGTTCTGGTGTTGACACTGAAGTCACCTGAGGCCTTTGTTTCCCCTCAATATTGGAAGCACTCCTTGCTTCTGCAGGCTTCTAAAACTACATTCATTTCTTTTGATTTTGAGCAGTCTACGTGTGGTGGTTTGCATGAGCATGACCCCCACAGGCTCATATGTTTGGAGGCTTGTCATTGGGGAGTTGATATTTTATCATCCCAGGTCTTAAGGATCCCCTGGCCACCGCGGCCATGCACATGGGGCAAGTACTTCAAGGTCATAGGCAGATGCAGTCACCTGCCACCTCACTAGCAGCTGCACTTCAGGGCATGTCTCAGACAGCCACCCACTACATCCATGGAAGTGAGTCTGTATAGAAAAGGTGAGCACACATCTTAGCAACATTCCTCAATTTGTTTCTAAGCGATGGATGGTATCATACTGTTTTTTGAAGAGACTTTAAAAGGATTCCATGGATTCTTTATTCCACCAGGAAAACCATCCAGCTTACAAGCCAAAAATTTTTTCATAGGTCCTTTGTCGGGAACAGCAATCAAGTATGCTGCAGAAGTCTGTTTGGCTCTCAGTAAGCTCCATTTTAGAAATTTGTTGTGTGCATTTGAGGGAAGAACTTTAAAGTGTGGGATCTGAACAGGAATGTAGCCTCTTGCCTGTGTTTCTTCCTCAAAAGAGGAGTACTTCTTGCATTAAGATAAGTACTTCTTGCCACATTCAGCACAACTCCAGGGATGAACCCAAGTGGGGTGGCAAGAAATGGAGAGAAGACATCCACAAGGCAGAAAAGCTGGGGTGGATTGGATTCTCTGAAGGAGAAGCGTCAGAATCTAGATGGAAGCTCGGGGTATTCGTTATATACAGGTGAGCCAGGAAAGTAAGTTGAGCTAATCTCCATAGGAACAGTCTCTGTAGGGAGCAGTCTTCAGTCCTAAATATCCAGGAGACAATGATATGATGTACTTTTTCTGTACATGCTGTCAATATCTGTACACAGACCAGAGGAGACATTTGCCATCCCCCAGTCTCATCCCTGTTCTACAGGGTGAAGATGGCGGTGTTGCCATTTTGCAGTGATTCTGAGGCTTTGGTCCCTGACATGTCTAGCTCATGCCAACAGACTCATTCCGGCCTTCACATACTCAGCTTCTGATCCCTAAACTACCTGACCACTGGACTGTGCTCTTCAATGGCTCCAAAAGGACATAGCTCATCCCCCTAATGGATGTCTGAAGTTTTATGCTTTACCATTGCTCTAAAGTTCTTATTCTGATCCTGTGTTTGGAATTAATACCAGGGTCTTTCAGTATCTTAATTTTCCTGTTTTGATTGTGGCTTTCAAAGCAGAGTCAGTAACAGGCCTCACTGTTTTCCTAGTTTTCTGGTTGTGAGGTTGTTAACTTCTTTTGAAATGGGGAGTATTTTCAGTCATTTGTCTAGTCAGTTGCTGCAACTCTAGACACGAATGAGGCTACTGGACACATGCTATCTATTTGGATGCTTTCCTCTTGTGTCCCTTGGTGATGTGGATATTCTTTTAGCTTGATCAAGACTGATGTGTCCAGAAGCTCAACAGAACTAAAACTCCAATGGAACTGAAGACACTAGAATAATAGAATAGCAACTGATGGGAGCAGCAAAGTGTAGAAACAAATAGAGAAATCTGTTCTGTCCTTTCTCACCAGGCCTGTTCCTTCCAAAAGCACATCTGTAGGGGTACCTTAGCTCCCATGGAGAAGGGATGCTGATGAGCTGGAGTATCCATCCACTCCAGGCTTCTCTACTCCTCTTGTTTCCTAAAAGGAGGAGTGAACTCTGCCCCATAGATTTCCTAGAGGAGGCATAAGTATAGTTAACTTTCATCTGAGCTCTGCCTGCTGCTAGCAGGAACTCTGATCTGCTTCCCTGTGCGTTGAGTATTCTATGTGAAAGGGGAACTGAGTTGTAGGTCTGCATCTGAACAAGGAGGAATATTGGTTGACAAAGGTAACCATAATTAAATGACTGCAAACCCAAGTGGCCTAAAGAACAGAAATCTGTCTTGAACAGAAGCCCAAATGAAGGGAATGCTAGGGTTGGTTTCTTCTGAGACCGAAAGAGAAATCTGTTCAGTCCTCTCTCTCATCAGGCAAGAGGCAGTCATGATGCTGATGTTACCTCTTGCATTGTACGCTCTGAATGTGACCATCCTTCGGCTGTTTTGAGGAGAGAGGGATAAGAAATATTAGAAATAACTAGATTTCAAGAAGAAAACTCAGGATAGCTTCAGGAAGACCAGGGTCAAAATCCAAAGGCCTTTTCCATTTATTTAAAAGGGCTTTTCATAACAATGTCAAGGGGTGGGGCTAAAGACCTCCCCCTTGCTTGATCAAAGCATACTGCACAGCCAAGTGTAGACCCTTCCAAACACCTCATAACGACACCTGTGGTTCAATCATCCCCATATGCAGCCCTGCTGGATAAAGCAAGCTCAGATTCTTGGACCTTGAGTAACTATTCACTAGGAAACCTCTGTGGGTTTCCACATAAAATTTTTGTGTCAAACAGGTGAGGTAATGTCGCCATCACTGTCAATACCTGTATCTATTATGGGCAATCAGGTCATACCTAAGTGACATGAGGAATTTTTTTCCCCTTGTGGTGCTATGGCATGGAACATAAGAGATTGATTCCATCACAATCTATAAGAAGAGACTGTCAGCTCTGCCCTTAGGGATGAGACTGTGTGTGTTGGTTCTGGGGAAATGGCTCAGAGGTTCTTATAGGAGGCTGTAAGAAGTGGAACATAAGAGCTTATGGGTCTGACATATATACTCTGGTTTGTCACCACAAGATGCTTTCTTCTAGCAGTTGACTCTGCACAGCCTGAGACCAGGGTCTCACTCATACTATAGGAAATACTTAAACAACAGAATTCTCAAGAAGAACATTCCCATCATTCCTCATGGTATAGTTTTTGAAGGGTCAAAGATTGATTTTATGTGATCCCAACTTTTAACAAAGATTATTGTAGACACCTCCAGTGGTTTCACATGTGGAGTTCAGCCTTAAGATTTCCTTAGAGAGTTGTACCGTAAGGTTTAAGAACTCTTTGTTCTAAATCATTATGGTCTCAATAATGATTTCCCTTAACTGACTCCTGGCTTGTGTTATTTTCCAGACCAGATAAGGGGTTAAACAAAAGAATTGGGGATCAAAGTTTCCTCTTACCAGCCATCTTAGTGTCTGGATTTCTTCATCCAATAAATCTGTTTGTTGTAAATGAAGTATAGCAGAATGAAAATGGACATTGATTAGCCACTGAGTACTTAATGCTCAGACTGATTCTTCTCTGGCCATATTAAGTGTAGAGGCAGTGGCCCATTTGGATCAGGAAGACTGTGTCGGCCACCCCACCTGCTATAGCTAGCAGATGGCGGTCATTATGGCTGCCATTCTTTAAACTCTTTTTATTCTATTCCACTTGTCAGTTCCACTCTATGATAGTGTGTTACATTAGTGGTATCCAAATGAAAGCAGGAATACACAGCAACAGTGTGGGAAGGGCCTTGTTCTCATTCCAGCAGGTACTGAGCCAGAATATTGTCTCTGTGCAATTCAGCTCAGGCTGTGAACAATTGGTTAATATATATATAATATAAAAGAGGGTCCTTACACAGGTGGGGTGCCCTTGAAGATAAAATTCTTTTGTTGTTTAATAGAAATGGAGGACTCAACTGATTCATTAGCAGTAAAGGATCCATTAAAATAACACCCCCCCCCTTAAAAATAGGAATGCTCTCATATCTAAGCAAGCATTGGGTCCCCATAGTGGCCAATTGCCAAACATAGGCCTAACAGAAACTCTGGGGAGTGGGAGAAAAATTAAAGGGGCCCAGTGTGTCATTGGTCCGTGGTGCTCAGAGTCAGATCCGTAGGTCCTTTCCCCTTTCACTTTGTAGGGCAGGGAGGCAGAGAGACAAGAGTCCCCAAAGGTTGGCAACTAGGCATCAGTGGGGTAGTCTTGCATGTTTTGACAAAAGAGATCAAGGGGCTGTTTAGCGGCTTGTGTGCCCTTTGTATGTGAACTTCTAATGGTGGGCCCTGTTGAATCGAGTCCATGCATTTTTCCTGTAGTTCCATTTCCTTTAAAATCCCCTGTGGAGTAGGAACAAAGGGGAAAGCAACCTGTATTATTGGGGCACACATCAAAAGAGATGGCTTCTGTCAGGTTTACAAGTCCAGCAGTAGAATTCACTGCCTTTAGCAGCGAGCTGAATGGGAGGACAAGATTCTATTGCTGACATATATACTGGGAAAGGCGGGCAATTACTGACACCAGCATTGGTGTCAGAGGGGCTGGGACGAGTGCCCAAAGATCTTTGGCCTGAATAATCATTGGCAGGATTAGTAGCAGAACTATCAGCAAAGGGGAGAGGTCCTCCGTGAGATGTTCTTGATCTGTAGCCGGCTCTATGTCTGATTGGCACCCATATTGGCTTAGCTTGACCCTGTGGAAACACACAAGCATATCTTCACCCACATGTTAATAAGGGGGCAGGAGATTGCCCGAGATTAGACAGAGGGTCTCTCCATCTGACGTTTCTCTGTGGAGAGAGAGGCCCAATGCTTATAGGCTGGACTCAGGCCTTTATCATGAAATGACAAATTCCTCTTCAACAGAGCTTCCACCAAGGCCAAGTGTGGATCCCTCTTCAATTCCTTGGGTGTTTTTTTGTAAATCATCCTTTAGTGAGAGGTTTGCTCTTTCTACAGTGGCTTGTCCTATTACATGAAATACCTGTGGTGTGTTCTATTTTCCATTGCCTAAGGAAATCCTTAAATTGTTGAGAGGTGTATGTTGGGCCATTATCTGTTTTTATGTTCCAAGGCACTCCCAGGACCATCATAGCAGTTTTTAATGCCTTGATTGCCTGGGCAGCTTTTCCCCCAGTCTGTGCTAGGGCAAAGGTAAATGAGGAGTATGTATCTACTATTACATGTATACAGTTTAAGTTGCCGAAGCGGGGGTGATGGGTAATATCCATTTGCCGGGGGGCATTGGGCAGTAGGCCCCTAGGGTTGACTCCTGCTCTATTTAGTGCTCCTATTGGGGGCACAGGTGGTGCAGGTCTGGGTTAGATGTTTCCATTGTGCTACAGGCAGTTAGGGAGTAACTTTTGGGCAAGTTATGAGGGGACAAAAGAAATTGTTAGAGTAGTCAAGCCTGTTCCAATAGGTGCTGGTTTACTGTCATGATGAGCTTGTCAACCCTACCATTGCCTGAAGCAAGCTTTCCTGGCAGCCCCAAATGAGATCGGATATGGGTTATATACCAGGGATGCCTCTCTGGCATGTCTTGTATTGCTTTCATGGTGATGGAGATGGGATCTCTAAGGGTTTTTAGTTTAGCAAAGGACAACAGCTTGCATGCCTGGGTTGCATATCGACTGTCTGAAAAAATGTTTATGGCACTGACTAGCTCAACTCCAGTACTTTAAGGATTGCTAGGAATTCTCCCATTTGGTCAGAGCCTGGGTTGAGTTGGGTGTGAGTTTTTTCTTTGCTATTGGGCATTGTGATTATAAGGCCAAAGTTCATGTTATTGGCATCTGTAAAGACTACAGCCTCCTGAGGGAGAGGGACATTGGAGGGATTAGCACACAGGCTTAAGGTTAACTCTAGGAGTGACAAGGCTGACAAATGTTCATCTTGGGGAAAGTGGTTTAAGGTTCCTGGAAAACCCATCATCATTTTTTGGGAAGGGAAGAGAGTCTGCCCATAAGGGCTGAATATCTTGGAGGGAGAAGGGGAGGACAGTCTTGTCTGGTTCATGGCCCATGATTCCCCTGGCAGTTGCTCTTGCTTTAAGGCCTATCTCAAAAGCAATATCAAACTTGGAGGTGACCTGGGATAGCTCAGAATGTGATAAATGTATCCAGATTAGGCGGCCTGTTTGCCACAGTGCTTCCAATACACTGCCCTTAGTCCAAAAAACTAGGACTGTCAGGGGAACCTTTGGATCATGTTTCTTCAGGGACACATTATAGGCAAATTTACTAGCCCTCTTTAAGAGATACCAGGCCCCCTCTGTCAACCATATTTTTCCAGAGGGGGAGGAATGCCCCTCAAGAAGGGAGAACAGTTGTTTCATGTCTTCATCAGGATTTCAGAGAAATTCTTTGAGCCAATTAATCATGCCACTGAGTCCTATAAGGGCATAGAACTCTCGTATTATAATAGAGGCATTAAGGGGTAGGATGGCTCTGCCAATTTGGCAACCCAAGAAGGCAAATGAGGGCAGTCATTGTATCTTTCCTGGGGCCACCTTGAGGTGAAGAGCTCCTAAATCCTCAAGGAGCTGGGGTAGTAACTCCTGAAGTCTCTCTCTGCTTGGAAGAGCCATCAGGATATCATCCATATAGTGAATCATTAATACTTCACCAGGGACCCTAGCTGAGGCCTGTTGAACATAAAACCGGCAGATGATTGGACTGTTTTTCATACTTTGTGGTAATACCCTCTAGTGATAATGGGAAGCAGGTGTTTGAACATTGGGCTCCCAGAAAGTGAATGTGAAATGCTGTCTGTCCTCTGGAGCCAGTGGTATTGAGACAAAAAACAGTCTTTAACATCTGTAACAAGAATGTGCCCCCCTGGTAGAACAGCCCCTGGGTGTGGAATCCTTGCCTGAAGTGAGCCCATTTTTTCCATTTGTGCATTGATTTGTCTGAAGCCTTAAGGAGGTAAAATTTTCCTGACTTTTTATTAATTATGAAAATAGTGGTGGTAAATCTACTGCAGGAAGGTTCAATATGGCCCAATGACAATTGCTCTTCAACTAACTTTCTCAACTCTGTTAGTTTGGGTTCTATAGTAGGCCGCTGGTCCACCCACACAGGCTACTGCAATGTCCAGTGTAATGGTATGGGCCTTGGAATATTTATATCTGTGTGGGGTTCAGTGACCCTTAGAATTGGGGATGAAGGCTAGAATTTCTACCAGATTGACCTGTCATGTGTTACTATATCCTCATAAAAGGCCTTGTCTGTGGTAAGCATAGCCCCCATTTCCTCTAATAAATCACAACCCGAAAGGGTATAGGGTGTATCAGCTATAATAGGGGGGAATCGCCCCTGATTGCCATTGAAGTCCTTTCAGTGAACTGGGTGAAGTGTTGCTTTAGAAGGCTTATACTCTCCTACTCCAGTAATGGTTGAGTCATCTTTAAGTTTCCAACGTGGGAAGGTTTGGGCATCATTAAGAGATGTCTGCAACTGGGCGGTGGTGGTGCACGCCTTTAATCCCAGCACTCGGGAGGCAGAGGCAGGCAGATCTCTGTCAGTTCGAGGCCAGCCTGGGCTACAGAGTGAGATCCAGGACAGGCACCAAAACTACACAGAGAAACCCTGTCTCACAAAAACCAAAAAAAAAAAAAAAAAAGATGTTACAGTGACTTGTGCCCCTGTGTCCATCAGTCCCTTGATGGGTCTTCCATCCAGGTGGATGGTCATCATGGGAGAATGGGGGAATAGGAAAGGGTCCAGAACAGTCTGGGTTTGGAGGAACCCCCTCTAACTTGCTGGGCTGAGGTTTGCCCCCTTTACGTTTAAAGGCTTATACAATCACCAGCCCAATGAAAACCTTTTTGGCTTTTGGGGCATCGGGTCTTGGGTTGAACATTAGGACAGTCTCTGTGAAGGTGACCTTTCTGACCATAGCCCCAGCAAGAATGACTGCTGCTCTGGAGCCCTGAGACTTAACTGTTCACCTCTCTAGATAGCAGCATGGGCTTGGGAAGAGCGGGCCCTAAACAATCAGGCTGACTAAAGTCTCCTGCCATAGCCAACTTTATTCAGAGCATCAGACAAGTCCATTTAGGTGACTCTCTTTAAACCGTCACTGAGTAAAATGTACAACCACAAGGACAAGACACACATGGTAAAAACTTGTTTTTCTGTAGAGGCATAGAAACAAATGGCCAGTTGTAATGAATAATCTGAAGTGAACTCCTCTCTGCTCCACTTGGGAGGGAGGGGCAGGTAGTCACATTCCAAGAACAACCAATGTCATGGAGGAACAGATTAGACTCTTGTGAGAAACTCCAAGTAAGCAAGACAAGGTCTCAAATCTCACACAGCTTTATTCATGGACCATGTTCCAAAACTGAATATCTCCTTAGCTGCCATCTGCAGTATCTGTCAAAAACAAAAACCAAAAAAACCATTGAGTAGTGGGCACTACCTTAAGAGTGACTTGAAGCAGGGAGATCACTAGACTGCCCTAATCATGAGCTCCACCCCCATCCCCAGGATGGGCTCTCAATTTTGTTTTCTATCTTTATGATTGGAGAACTTCATTCGTGGGTGCAGTGGATTCTGACAATCTCTTGACTTCCCCTGCTTCCAGCTGCAGGCTTTCCTCAGCATGTCCCTCCCAATTTTATCCCCACAGCCCCTCCACCCAGCCCAGTTCAATTCGGGCTGCTCGGACATAGAGGGGCATGGGCCCATTTACTGGAGGGTGGGCAACCTGACCAGGTGGCCACACTTCCAGAGAGAAATGACACTCCATCTTCCTGTACTATCTACCTCCAGGAACTCCTAAGGGAGGACCAGAGCCTCCCGAGCTCCTCCCCTATCCAAGCTGGGATGTGGACTGGTGGATCCTGTG
>CABHPQ010155641.1:13083-23744 GCA_902168405.1 Peromyscus aztecus | reverse complement strand
CTGAGCCGAGGAGATTGCTACATTTCTTCAGGGGCTTCCCCTTTTGCAGAGTGAAGCCAAAGAAGCAGCATCTTAGGCTGGAGAAGCAGAGCTTTGCTAGGAAGCCCCCTTAAGTGGGGGCTGAGCAAAGTTCAGCTGTAGCAGCTCTCCAGGAGAGGGGCAGGATTGCTATATCCTTCGGGGAGACCATCCCCCACCACACCAGGTATACCCTGACTTTGCTAAACAGTCAGGATACCCTTTCCTGCTGAAGCAGTTCCAGGCCTGACTTTCCCAAGAAATTTTTCCCTTCCAGAGTTGAGCTGTTTCTTTGTAGTTCCAGCCATCAGAGCTGTAGCACAGCTCCAGGTATCCGGGACACCTTCAGGGCAGAGCTGTTGTTCTGAGCAGCTCATGGTGTCCAGGATACCTCGCCCTCTAATGCTGAACTGTCTCCTTGCAGTTCCAGCCATCAGAGCTGTCCTAAGCAGCTCAAGGTATTGCCCAACTCCCTAGGTAGTCAGGACATCTTTCCCCAGAGTTGTTGCAACAAATTTATTTACATTGTCATGCTGAAACCTGGGACCAAACCCACAGAGTTGCAACCAATTTACAGTTTTAGCATAAGTCATACACACATATGGTTACAAAACCTCTATCTCTCTCTCTCTCTTTTTTTTTTTTTTTTTTTTTTTGCCATTTTTGAGGCACAGTTTTTCTGTGTAATAGTCCTGGCTTTCCTGGAACTTGCTTTGGAAACCAGGCTGACCTTGACCTGACTCTTGAACTTAGAGATCCTCCTTCCTCTGCCTCCCAAGGGCTGAGATTAAAGGTGTGCCCTACTACTGCTTGGCCCTTTTCTCATTAGCTAGGCAAACAGTAATAGCTAAGGTTAGTACAATGTCTTTCTGTGTCTATGTCTGATAACATAGACCAGAACATTTACTTTGATCTGAGATTGACACATTGTATTATAGCTCCTGGTTCATTACCTTCCCTCCATCTTTTGCCATCACTGTTGTCAAAGCTACCACACTACCTTGCTTCTGGCATGTCTACTCATAGGCACTTGGCTCCTTTATAATTATGTTCAGACAACATCTGTATCAGTCTTCAAAACAATCACAGAAGTTCTTTAAAACCACTCTGGCTCTGCTTTTAGGATAGTAACAAAACAGTCCACACAGCCAGGATTGGTGGTGTTCTGGTTGTCTGTCCAACCTCTACCAAGTGCTCCTTGCCTTTCCCTGTACCCTTTACACTAGACTCCTTTTTCTCTCTTGTCCTGTTCCCTTTACACTAGACTCCTTCTTCTCTCTTGTCCTGTGCTTCCCTTGTTCTTGCACATTTGATTCCTCTTCTGTTTGTGATCTGTATTTCACTTTTCCAGGGCGTCTATTCTTTTTCATCCTTGGCTGTCTTAGAACTTGCTCAGTAGACCAGGCTGACCTTGAACTAAGAGATCTACCTGCCTTTGCCTCCTGAGTGCTGGGATTAAAGGAGTGCACCAGGGAGCCTGTATTCTTAATGAGGGCCAATTAGACTTATTTTACGTGTATGTGTGAGTACTGGTATGTATGTATGTATGTATGTATGTATGTATGTGTACCATGTGCATCCCTAGTATCAAGGGAGGCCAAGAGAGTGCCAGATATCCTGGAGTTGGAAGTGCAGGTTGCTGGAGCCACCTGGTGAGTTCTGGGTCCTCGGCAAGAGTAACAAATACTCTTAATCATTGAGCCTTCTCTCCAGCCCCGTCTCTTTCCTAATCCACATTATTATGTTTTGTTCTTGTTTATTATGCCTTCCCACACACTCTAAACGAGAAGAGGTGTATATAGATGAGTTTTACAGCTCTTGCTTTCATGATAATAGTTCAGGGTATTAATACCAGCTTCCAAGAAAATCCTCAGTAATACATGCCACATTTTAATGCCAGAAATCTTTTTTTTTTTTTTTTTTTTAAGACAGGGTTTCTCTGTGTAACAGTCCTGGCTGTCCTGGAACTCATTTTGTAGCCCAGGCTGACTTGAACTCACTGAGATCTGCCTGCCTCTTCCTCCTAAGTGCTGGGATTAAAGGTGCGTGCTACCACTGCTTGGCGCCACATTTTAAAAAAATATTTTATATATGAGTGCTCCACATACACCTGCGTGCCAGAAGAGGGCATCACATTCTATTACAGATGGTTGTGAGTCACCATGTGTTTGACTGGGAATTGAACTCAGAACCTCTGGAAGAGCAGCCAGTGCTCTTAACTGCTGGGCCATCTCTCCACCCTTCATGCCACATCTTAAGGATGGCAAGGAAGGGGTATTGACTAAGAAAGATTGGATGTGCTCAATGCAGTTAGCCTGCCAGTACCTTTAAAACTCACTTTCAAAGCCCAATCTTCTTTTGAGCAGCTTTAAAATTAAAATATACCTACATAGTATAAAATTGGCATGTCTTGAAATTACAGCTTGAATGAACATGGCTGTTTAAATACCTCTCTGATAGGGAAGTGAGACATTGTCCTAGAAACCTCCCTCGTGCCCCAACTTCATTATTTCCATTGAGTTGCTACTTTTCTGACTGTCACCAAAAATGGTTATGCACATCTTCAAGCTATATGTAAAGTAAAATAGAGAAGCCCAGACTTTAATACGATACTATTTGAGCCTGGCTGCTTTGATTCAACAATATCTGTAGAGTTCATTTGCGTTGTTGTGTGTTACAGTTTGTTCCTGCTGCTGTTCATAGGATAGCATTGTGTAAATTCATTCTGCTAATCAGCATTTGAACTATTATTATACACAAAGCCATGAGCATTCTAGAGTTGTCTAGTTGAACATGTGTATTTCCACTGCAGATAAAACAAAATGAAATTATAGAGACATAGAGTATTGCTTCATCTTATCTCCTTGTGTTCTCTCAGCCATGTTGTCAAGTTTGTGATAATATTACATTAAAAAATCCTAACAAACTCACCCAGGAGGAATAGACGGCAGGAAATAATCAAACTGAGGGCTGAAATCAATGAAATAGAAACCAAGAGAACAATACAAAGAATCAATGAAACAGAGTTGGTTCTTTGAAAAAATCAACAAGATAGACAAACTCCTAGCCAAATTAACCAAAAAAATCTTTGTTTTTGCCAAGTGTGGTGTGATAATGTACACCATTATTTTCCCAGTGCTTGGGAGGCAGAAGTAGCCAGATCTATGTGAGTTTGAGGCTGGCCTGGTCTATATAGAGAGTCCTGGGCCAGCCACAACACTGTACTGAGATCCTGCTTCAAAACAACAAAAGAGACTTTGCTTTGAAAAGTATTTTTAATTATGTGTACCTGTGTATGAGTATGTCAGAAGAGGGCTTTGGATTCACTGGAGCTGATGTTAGAGGCAGTTGTGAGCAGACTGAATTGGGTGCTAGAACTGAACTTGTGTCCTCTGGAAAAGCAGTATGTGCTATTAATGGCAGAGCCAACTTTCCAGCCTGGCCCTTTTCTAAAAGACACATTTTATTTGGAATAATGATGGATTTACAGAGAAGCTGGGAAGACGGTATGAAAAAGTTCCTTATATGTCATTTGCCCAACTTCTTCTAGTGCTGATATCTAATTCTGTGTGATGCAGTTGTCCAGATAAAGAAGTCAGTCCTTCACCTTTGCAACTGCAGGTCGTAGCCAGGCTTCATCAGCTTTTACAGGCACTCATGAATGTGTGTGGCTGTGAACATTTTACATGTGCAGGTTCATGTATAGTGAATACTTACTTATTCTATCTATGACCTTGAAGCACCACCTCTAGAGAGTGGCAGGTAACTGTCCTACCTATCTGTGACCTTGAAGTACCTGTCCCTGGGGCATGGCTCAGGGCTACCCTTAAGACCTGAGACACATGTATGCCGCTCTCTTGGCTCCCCTCTTCACTCCCTCATGGGCTTGGATGCTGAGATGGACCCAGGCAGAAGAACAGCTTTGGACGGTACCTTGGACTTCCAGGACCCTATGATAAATCTCCTGTGCTGTAGTAAGTCTTCCTCCCTAACAAATTCCTTTACCTTTAAGCAGACTCCGGGGATTGCTCAAGTTATTCATGTGCCACCTCCATAGTCAGCACTGGGAATGTTGCAGTGCCGCAAAGAAGTGTACACGATCCCGTGTATGTTCACACACACTCCGCTCTCTACCCCATAACCCTGGAAACCACCAAGAACCTTATCATTGTTATTTTACTATAATGGAGCTATGGACACAAGTTGTTACATGTCTCAATAGTTGTTTGTTACTTTGGGTTGTTTGATGGCTAATCTTGGTTGTCCACTTGACTATACCTGGAGTCAACTAAAACCCAAGCTGCTGGACACTCCTGTGAGGGATTTTCTTTTTTCTTTTTCCAGAGCTGAGGACTGAACCCAGAGCCTTGCGCTTGCTAGGCAAGTGCTCTACCACTGAGCTAAATCCCCAACTCGTGAGGGATTTTCTTAATCAGAATATCTGAATCAGGAAGACCTGCCCTAAATCTAGGCTACAGCTGGTAGCAGTCATCATGAAAGACCACAAGAAGAAAACTCTCCTCTTGGCCTGTTTACCTTACTCTCCCTCACAAAGTTGCCTATCCTCTTGCTGCAGCTCGTATAAAATCCAACTTCTTGGGAATTCCTTTGTAGACTGAAGACCAGCAGCTCCCAAGGACTCCAGCAGCAGATTGGAACTGCTGAGACAGCCAGCTTCATAGACTGAACTGTCAGATTTGCAGCATTTCTGTTGTGAGTCAGCCATTGCTGGACTACCCAGACTATGTTCTGTAAGCCAGTCTAATGCTTTTATTCTGTCAGCTCTGTTCCTTTAGAGAGCTCTGACTAGTACAGGCTGCTGTAAATGTATTTAAACATCTACTAAACTATTTAAGAAGTCATGAATTTAGTGCAAATGACACTGCTAGGAAGACTTACAAGTATTTAGGGCTGTGAGTTCCCAGTTCTCTGGGGTAAATGTGCACTGTGATGGGCTGGTAGCATAGCAAATACATAAGAAACAGCCAAACAATTTTCCAAGTTGCTATATCATTTTATACATCCCAACCGCAGTTTCTGCTCCCTCCACTCCTATACACGTACCTTTCCTTCCCCCCAGAATCCACTGCTCCTCCATTTCCCTCCAGAAAAGAGCAGGCCTCCCAGTGATATCAACTGAACATGGCATAACAAGATGCAATAAGCCTAGGCACAAACCCTCATATCAAGGCTGGCCAACCCAGTAGGAGGAAAAGGGTCCCAAGAGCAGGCAAAAGAGTCAGAGACACCCCACTCCCACTGTTAGGAGTCCCACAAAAGCCCCAAGCTGAATAACCATAACACAAATACAGAGGACTTAGTGCAGATCCGTGTAGGCTCCATGATGGCTGCTTCAGTCTCTGTGAGCCCCTATGAGCCCTGCTTAGTTGATTCTATGGGCTCTGCTCTCCTGGTGTCCTTGAGCTTTCTGGCTCCTACAATCCTTCCTCTCCATCTTCCATGGGGCTCCCTGAGCTCAACCTAATGTTTGGCTGTGGATCTCTGCATCTGTTCCTATCAGCTGTCAGAGGAAGCCTCTCTGATGACCATTGAGCTAGGCACTGCTCTATGAGTATAGCAGAATATTGTTAGGAATCATTTCGTTGCTGACCTTTCTTTCTTCCTCCCTCCCTCCCTCCCTCCCTCCCTCCCTCCCTCCCTTCCTTCCTTCCTTTCTTTCTTTCTTTTTCTTTGCCAGTTATGTTTGGTTCTACCTTAGGTCTCTGGGATATCCAGCTTCCAGTCTCCAGCCATTCAGGCAGTTGTCAGGCATAGGATCCCTCTTATGGCATGGGTCTCAAGTTAGACCAGTCATTGGTTGACCACTCCCACAAGCTCTGAGTCACCAGTGCATCTTGCAGGGAGGATAGCTTGTAGGTCAAAGGTTTTATGGTTGGATTGATGCCCAGTCCCACCACAGAAAATGTCTCTTTCAGGCTCCATATCCTCCAGTACTAGGAGTCCTCACTAGGGTCACCCTCATCGATTCTAGGAAGTTACTACTTCACTAGGTTTCTGCATCCCTCACTCCTCAGATGCCCAACAATTCGAGGCATCTCTCCAGATACTCTCTTCCTCCGTACCTCCCTCTCAACCTGATCCCTCCTGTTTGCATCCCTACCCACCCCAGTCCACCCATGACATTATTCTATTTCCCCTTCCCATGGAGATACACACACACACACACACACACACACACACACACACACACACAGAGTCCTCCTTGTCACTTAGCCTCCAGGATCTGTGTGGATTATCCTTTACTTTACAGCTATTATCGCCTTGTAAGTGAGTATATACCATGTTTTTCTTTCTGAGTCTTGGTCACCTCATATTCTGGATGATTTTTTTTTCTAGTTCCATCCATTTGCCTGCAAATTTCATGATGTCATTGTTTTTTGTAGCTGAGTAATACTCCATTGTGTAAATGTAATACATTTTCTTTATTCATTCTTCTGTTGAGGGACATCTAGGTTGTTTCCAGTTTCTGGCTATTACGAATAAAGCTCCTATGAACATAGTTGAGCATGAGTCCTTGTGGTAGGATGGAGTGTCCTTTGGGTATATGTTCAAGAGTGGTATAGCTGGATCTTGAGGTAGATTGATTCCCAATTTCTGAGGAATTGCCATATTGATTTCTATTATGGCTGTAAGAGTTTGCACTTCTACTAACAATGGAGGAGTGTTCCCCTTGCTCCACATCCTTGCTAAGCTGTCACTGTGTTATTGACCTTAGCCATTGTGACAGGTGCAAGATGGAATCTTAAAGTAATTCTGATTTGCATTTCTCTGATGGCTATGAATATTGAACATTTCTTTTAGTGTTTCTCAGACATTTGAGTTTCCTCTATAGAGAATCCTTTGTTTAGGTTTGTGTCATGTTTTTTAAATTGGTTTATCTGATTTGTTGATATCACAGAGACTTATTAATTATAAAAGCTTGGCCATAGCTTGGGCTTGTTATTAACTAGGTCTTACAACTTAAATTAACCCATTTCTTTTTTTGTTTTGTTTTGTTTTTTGAGATAGAGTTTCTCTGTGTATCTTTGGAGCCTTTCCTGGAACTTACTCTGTAGCCCAGGGTGGCCTCAAACTCATAGAGGTCCACCTGCCTCTGAGTGCTGGGATTAAAGACATGCACCACCACCACCTGGCTAAATTAACCCATTTCTATTAATCTATGTATTGTCACCTGGCTCATGGCTTCACTTGTCCTCCATCATGTCTTGCTCCCTCTGTGTCTCCCGGTGACCCCACCTTTTTTCTTTCCAGTATCCTTTGTGTTCTGCCTATACCTCCTGCTTAGCTAATGGCTCTTTAGCTTTTTATTAAACCAGTAAGAAGACACCTTGGCAAAGACACATCTTCACAGTGTACAGAAAGATTATTCCACAACAGGTTGGGGAAGGTCAGGTTCCAGAAAACAGAAAGCAATTCAACTGTCCCAGTAAATAAAACCTTATTTTTAAAAATATGGCATGATGGCTTCTGCCTTCGAAATGGAGTCAGGCAGGTTCCTCATCTCCATTCTGCAAGGGTCCTGACCACACAGTGACTGTGATGTAGGCACAGCTATAATCACCAGCCCTCACTCAGATAAACTGGAATTTTTGGTTTTGCTGCAGAACACAGTTCCAGGACAAGCCAGCATGAAGATTACAATATAAATTTTTAGCAAAAGATGCATGTATGTGTGTGTGTATGGGTATCTCCAAGGAGCTCTTCATCTTTTCTCTGTAGGCATAAATAGCACTTTTGTGGCTGTTAAATCACATCTCTGAAAGTTGCTAAGATTTCCCCCTACCCATTTATTTTCTGTTGCTCAAAGAGTGTACTTTACAGTAAAAGGTTATAAATGAGTTGTGTGATCAAAACTGATAGTTTGGACTCCAGAGATAGGTCAGTGATTAAGAACCCTGGTTGCTCTTCCAAAGGACCTGGGTTTAATTCCCAGCACTTGCATGGTAGCTCATAACTGTCTGTAACTCCAGTTCAAGGGGATCCGATGTAGTCAGAAGTTTTCCTGCATCCTGCCTGGTCCCGCAGCCACTCAGCCCCAAAAAACACACACACACAGGCTAATATTATTTTTAAACTATGGCCATGGCAGGCTTCTTGTTATCTAGTTCTTATATCTTAAATTAACCCATTACTATAAATCTATACTTTGCCACATGGCTTGTAGCATACCAGTATCTGTACATCTCATGGCAGCTGTTGGCAGCGTCTCCTCTGCTCTGTCTTTCTCCTCTCTCTCTAGTTAGAATGTCCTGCCTAAGCTTATTCTGCCTCACAATTGGCCAGACAGCTTTATTTATCAACCAATCAGAGCAACACATATTCACAGCATGCAGAAAGACATTCCCATCAATCTGATACCTTCTTCTGTTCTCCATAGTCACCAGGCTATGTGGTACACAAACATACATGCAGATAAAACAGCCATACACATAAAATAAGTAGATAAAAATTTAAAACTTGGGGCTGGAGAGATGTCTCAGAGTTTAAGAGACATCTGGCTACTCTGGCTACTCTTCCAGAGGTCCTGAGTTCAATTCCCAGCAACCACATGATAGCTCACAACCATCTGTGATGAGATATGGTACCTTCTTCTGGTATGCAGGCATACATGCAGGCAGAACATTGTATACATAATAAATAAGTAAATCTTTAAACAAATTTAGAACTTGGTGATTGAGAGAAATATGTTAAAACTTGGAGGTTCCAGTCATCATAGATAGACACGGATTGTTTTAGCAACCTAAGAGTTAACCTGGAGCTTCCATGATGTCTCTGTAGGCAATTTTCCTTACAAGTGTCATTTAAAGACTCCTGGATTTGAAGGTATCAGCAGAAGAGGCAACCTAAATTCAGGCTGAAGGTTTTCTTTTTCTTATTAGTTAATTAGGCAATGAGTGTATGTACGTGTGCGGTGTATGTATATGTGCTTAAGGGTACACTTGCCTGTGTGGGCGTATGTGGAGGTCAGAGGTAGACATTGGTTGTCATTTTTGTTTTTCCACCTTATTTTTCTTTTTTGTTATGTAAATGAACCCATTTATTAGAGGCTAGGCGGTCTCAAACAGCAGTGCTTCTGGTCTCTCAGTTCCTTCAGTTTTCTGATGGAGACTTCACTGTGGCCTCAGAGGTAGTGTTGCAGGTTCAGGACCCGCCAGCCACTGTTTTCATTCAGGAACCACAGTGTCTGATGCCAACAGCTCGTCTCTTTATCTTGGTCTTGCCACAGAAGGAGAAGGTATACTTGGTGTGCTGGCTGATTCCAATTTTCATCACCATTTTCCAGAGGGAGGCACCATAGCAGGTCCCATATTTCCCTGTGACCCCGACCTTCTTGGTGCATTTAGCTGCATAGCCGGAACCTAAGCCCAGAGAGTCCACCTTATTTTTCAAAACAGTTTTATTACATTTATTTATTTATTTATTTATTTATTTATTTATTTATTTATTTATTCATTTATTTACTTATTTACTTGTGTGTGTGTGTATGGTGGTGGTTGTGGAAAATATGAGAACTAAACTTAAATGTTGGAGGCTATTTGTAGATGAATCTTAAAAGATCTTATTAATAAAAACAAACCCAGAGCCAGGTATTGGGGTGAATGCTGAAAGATCAGAGAAGCAGAACAAGCCACAGCTGACCTCACCTCGCCAATTTCTCAGCTGATCCTGTTTCCTCAAACTGGAAGCCTCTGAGTCCTCATCCAAAAGGATCTCAGCTGAACTGCTGCTAAAAGCCTGAAAGTTTAAAAAGACCTGTAGTTCCCGGTCCTCATGCCATATACCTTATACCTTCCTGCTTCCTGCCATCACTTCCTGGGATTAAAGGCATGTGTCTTTCCCAAGCAAGACATGAGATCTCAAATCCTGTGACTAGAGGTGTGTGCCACCATGCCTGGCTTCTATATCTATCTAGTAGCTGCTCTGTTCTCTGACCCCAGATAAGTTTATTAGGGTGCACAATATATTGGGGGACACAATATCACCACAGCTATTTATGTTTTCACTCTCCTAAACAAGTTTGTTGGACCCATCTGCACTGGGTGTGCTTGATCACAGGTGGGCAGGAGATTCACAGGCAGGAAATACATCAGGATATATCCTTGTTCCTGATTGGTTGTAAGGGGGGGGGGGATACGTAGGCAGGAAATACATCAGGATATATACCTGCCCCAGATTGGACCTGATGGGAAATATGGTGGCCTTGTGGGGTTTCCTTTTTAAGTCTCTGCAAGGCAGGTGTGACTCATGGTTATTTCGTGGGAACACAGAGATGGACCTGGCCAGAGACAATCCTCCTGGCCAGAATTTAATTAAAGCTTGATAGTGGTCTTATTCCCAACTGGTGGGATTACCAGAATATGTACATGTGGGTGTCAGAGGACAACACTGGGAGTTGGTTCTCTTCTTCCTACATGTGGTGCTGGATATCACGTGACCAGCCTGTCTGGCAGGAATGAGTATATTCTAAAGAGGCTTCTACGCTCTCTTTGGCTATCAGACTATTGAAACAATGGACCTCAAGAAGTTAGAATTACCTGAGGAATCTCCCACTGGGAGAGGAAATAGGTGAAGGTGGTGGGGTGTCAGTCAGAGGTGGAACTTGTCTCCTGGTGAAAGATTTA
>CABHPQ010155641.1:0-12983 GCA_902168405.1 Peromyscus aztecus | reverse complement strand
TGAATAAGTCTCTCTCTCTCTCTCTCTCTCTCTCTCTCTCTCTCTCTCTCTCTCTCTCTTTGCTTTTCATTATTAATTTGGCTCTTTTAATTAGCTTACTAAGGACAAGTGGCTGAACATGGCTTGTTGGGGCACAGTCTGTGACCTTTAAATCCAGTAACAATCAAACTCAGGTGGTCAGGCTTGGTGGCAGTGCCTTTGCTGAATCAGCTATCTTGCCGATCATTCTACTCTGTGATACAAAATCTCACTGAACCTGGACCTCAGCCTTGGTGAGTAGAAGTCCACGTTGTTGAGCCCAAGCATAACCCTCATCCTCGCCACCATGATCAGTTGTTCGTGGGCCTGCTGGGCAATGACAAGGATGTCTGGGGGGTGGGTGGGTGTGAAGGTTGACTGCTATCCACAGAAAAGATTATCCTAACGACCTGATGATGGAAGTCCTTCTCTGCTGGCATCACTTGTGGGTGAGCATTTAATGGAACATGGTATCTTCATATCCTCTGTCCTTTTGGAGAGATATGTCCCCAAATTGTCTTTCTCACCCATGTCCAGTCATCATCCTCTCAAGCCACTGGCTGCAGACTATGACCTTGGTAAACTGGGTCCCTCAGGATGACTGAAGAGAGGCACTTGAGGATGCAATGAAGCCTTGAAGGAGCAGGGGGACAGCCTCAAGGGACTGAACCCCAAGCAACCTTTCACAAGCTTCTTTACTGGCTATTACACAAAAGCTGTTTTTAGAGTGAGCTAAAGTCCTCATACCAGAGCCCCTGATCTAGTCTGCAGTCTCAGCCTCTGCACTCATCACCTCTGCAATCTCAGCCTTTATTACGCACTATTTGCAGTACTCAGCAATGCAAGACTTCCTCATTTGTCAAGACTGTCTTGTGACTGAGGTCATGCAAAGGCTGTAAAACTCCTTCCGAAAAACAACTCTATAAATCACAGAAACAATCGCTATTTTTTTTCACAATGATTTCTTCAAAGCCTACATACATGTAAAACAATTATTTCATTCTGATGTTTATCAGAAACATCCCACTACACCATGAACCAGTATGCAATCACACATTTGGCCATTTTTTCCTTCTAAGAAAAACAGGTGACTGTGTAGCTTGCCCAAAGTTCTTTCCACTACAAAGATTTCCCTTCACCACTGTTCTTTAGGGTTGACCCAGAAAAAGGCTGTAGTGCTGCATCTGTCCCATACACCATGCAGAATCATCTGTAAGCTAGGCCCTACTCTTCTCTTCCATAGTCAACCAGTCATAGGTCACACCCCATGAAGCCACAGGTGCATGCTAGAAGACTGTGGTAGTTTGAAGGTAGTTGGCCCCCATACTCTCACAGGGAGTGGCACTATTAAGAGGTAAGACCTTGTTGGAGTAGCTGTTGTTATGTCCAGATTGCAGAGATCCCCCAAAAGGCCACCACAGAGACCAAATCCCATATGTAAAAGCAAAGAGCCTTTATTACCTTCCAGCTCTGGGGCTTGGTCTCTCTGTCCAACACAGCAGTGAGAGCAGAGAGCCCTGAGCTTAGGTCAGGTGGGTTTTTGTTTGTTTGTTTGTTTGTTTGTTGTTTGTTTTTTTAAAAATCATAGCAGAGGTTGGGATGAGGGGATTTTCAGGGTTCAGGACCTTGATTGGCTGACATTTGTCTAGGGTATAGGGAATGTTTGGAATGTCAGGTATTTCCCCTTAGATGCAAGGCCCTCCCTGGGTGGAGTCAGCTGATGGCTTTTCCTGGGTCCAGGTGTTGCCTGCCAGAAGAAGTGTCTGGGCCTCTAAGCCTGTCATGGCAGCTGTGTGGTCAAGCTGTTTTGGGGCCCTTCCACACTGTGGTCTTGTTGGACAAAGTGTCTCTGTGGAAGCAGGCTTTGAGGTCTCATATATGCTCAAGATACCACCCAGTGTCTCAGACCACTTCCTGTTGTCTGCAAGATATAGGACTTTCAGCTACTTCTCCAGCACCATGTCTGCCTGCACACTGTCATGACCCACCATGATGATTGTGGTGGTTTAAAAGAAAATGGCCCCCAAAGGAAGTGGCACTATTAAGATGTGTGGCTTTGTTGGAGTGGGTGTGGCCTTATTGGAGAAAATGTGTCATTGTGGAGGTGGACTTTGAGGTCTCATATATACTCAAGCCATAGCCAGTGTCTCAGACCATTTCCTGAGTCAACATGTAGCAGCTCCTTCTCCAGCACCATATCTGCCTGCATGCCACATGTCCCACCATTATGATAATGGATTGAACCTCTGAACTGTAAGCAATCCACGATAATTACATCTTTTCCTTTATATGAGTTGCAGTGGTCATGGTGTCTCTTCACAGCAATAGAAATCCTAAGATAGAAGTTTGTACCAGGGACTGGGGTATTGTTGTGATAGGCTTGATCATGCTTTTGTTTGGAGGAATTCGGACTTTGGTCCTTTAGGTTAGGAAATCAGTAGAATGCTTTAAGCCCTGCCTAATGGGTCATACTAGCAGGAGCATGGGAGACAGTGAGGCTGAGTATGAGTTGATGAACTGTAGGAGCCTGTTGTGGGATATTTATACACTGTGTGAAGATGTATTGCTGTGATTGGTGTAATAAAGAGCTGAATGACTGATAGGTAGGCAGGAGAGGATAGGTTGGATTTCTGAGGAGAGAGAGGAAGAGGAGGAGGAATCTAGGTGCTCAGATTATAGCAGTGAGACACTGAAGAGGTCAAACATGATACAGAATAGGGAGGTAACTAAGCCATGTGAAAGAATGTAGATTAATAAAAGTAGGTTAATTTAAGTTGTAAGAGTTAGAGGGGCCAAGCCTAAGCTAATGGCCAAGCTTTCATAATTAATAATAAGTCTCCATGTCATTATTTGTGGGATGACTGTCCCCATGAAAAAGTATTGTTACAGGAGCCTTTCTCAAGAGGTCAGAGGAGAAGAATATTAATATGTGGTCTAGAGATCATTCTTGTGATATTTTGGTAAAGAATGTGGTTGCTTTTTGCCCTTGTTCAAAGAGTCTACCTGAAGGTAAAATTAAAAGTTTCAGATTAATTCTATTGTCAGAGGAAATCTCAAAACAGCCTAGTATAGACTCTGCTGTGTGGTTATTAGTACTAACTCTAATGAAGATTTATAATGAAAAGGAGCAAGCTGAGCAAATAAAAATGCAAAATATACAGATTGAGAAGAGGGGGACCAGGAGGTAGAATGCAGCTAAATCCTGTCTGTGTTCAAGGAGATAAATGGATTAAGAAATGGAATAAAGGGAGTGGTGACCCCAGGGCATAATCCCACCCAAGTTTCCAACATGTGAAAAGGAATTAGAGAAAAGCTTAGAGCCAAGTTTGGTGGGGCACGCCTTTAATCCTAGCATGGAAAGCAGAGGCTGGTGGATCTCTGAGTTTGAGGTCAGCCTGGTCTACAAAGCTAGTTACAGGACAGGCAAGCTTAGGCAGTAGAGGTAACAATCAAAACCAGGAAATTGGTGAAGATGTAATTGAAAGAGGGGCTGTGTTTTACCCCTAGCTAGCAGTAGAACTTGGCAGTTTCAGCCACTTGGTTCTGACTTTAGAGGTAAGGATGGAAGAAACCGGTTATGGAATGGCCACTGAGGCCAGGCATGTGTCAGGGGTGTCCCTGCATAGAGGCCTAGGGAAGCCATTGAGTGAAGCTCTGTGAAGTTGAAGCCTGAGTTGCCTTGGAGACCCTGAGATGTTGGAGATGCCTGAGCCATGGGATACCTGCTAAGGAAAGCTGTTAACAGGGAGTGGGAATAGCCCAACAGAGAGAAGTATGTTGCAGTTAACAAAGCTGAATGGAGTTGGTGATCTGAAGAGTACTTTGACATCAGACATAGAGATGCAGAGTTTGGAGTTTGTCCATATGATTTTTGGTCTTGCTTTGGTCCAGTATTTCCTCACTATGCTCCCTTCCCTGTATATCCTGTATATCCTTTTTGATTTTGATTTTACAGGTGATTATAATTAAGAGAGTGCATGAATCTCAGAAGAGACTTTGAATGTTAGACATTTAAATAAGTTTGGGACTGTTATAGACAACGGGAATGTTTGAAGTTGAACTAAATGCATTTTGCATTATGATATTGTTACAAGCTTATGGGGACCAGGGATTGAAATACGGTTGTTTGTATGTAATTGGCCCCCATAATCTCATAGAGAGTGGCACTATTAAGAGGTATGGCCTTGTTAGAGTAGGTGTGGTCTTGTTGGAGGAAGGAAGTGTGTCACTATGGAGGCAGGCTTTGAGGTCTTATATATGCTCAAGATACTACCCAGTATCTCAGACCACTTCCTATTGTCTGCAAGATGTAGAACTCTCAGCTACTTCTCCAGCACCATGTCTGCTTGTACACCACCTTGTCCCACCATGATGATTGTGGTGGTTTGAAAGAAAATAGCCCTCAAAGGGAGTAGCACTATTAGAATGTGTGGCTTTGTTGGAGTGGGTGTGACCTTGTTGGAGGAAGTATGTCACTGTGGAGGTGGACTTTGAGGTCTCATATATACTCAAGCCACAGCCAGTGTCTCAGACCACTTCCTGTTGCCTTCAAGTCAACATGTAGCAGCTCCTTCTCCAGCACCATGTCTACCTGCATGCCACTGTGCTTCTTGCCAAAATGATGAGACTGCACTTCTGAAACTATAAACTGCCACCTCAATTAAATGTTTTCTTTTATAAGAGTTGCCATGGTCATGGTGTTTCTTCACAGCAAAAGAAACCCTAACTAAGACAGGGATAGAAGACATTGTAGCAGGAATAGAAATCTGAGCATTTGGCTCAACTTTTCATGTATTTGTGCCTTCAGACCTACTTGAGCCTGATCACATATACACTGTTTCCATACCACGTCTTCATGCTTGAGTGGCAAGCACTTTACCAAGTGAGGCATCTCCCCAGCTCCTGTTCTTTACCTTTCTTTGATATGCAATTACCTTGGTAAATGGCCATATGTCCCTCGAGGAAAGGATGGAAGAAAGGTCAACAGTAAAACCTTTGGTAGTTTACCAGTGCCCTTCTTCAAGAGGACCCAGACTTCCCTTCATTTGAGTCTGGGATTATAAGCCAGCTCAAGTCTATACATGGGTTGAGGAGCCATAACATCTGTTGTTGCCAGCTGACATCGTCTTCCCTTTGCATGCTCTGAAATTTTTCCCATTATACAGAACAATCAAGAATTTAGTAACAGGGACTGGCGTGGCCTAAGAAAGTTCCCAAATAAGCTAATCTTTTATGGACAACCTTTGTCTTTGGCACACAAGTTTTCCCTGTGGAACACTCAACAGGAAGAAAAACTTTTGGGAAAAGGAGAGGTCCATCAAATAACCCTTTTGGACTATATCCCTGTCTTTCCTAGAAGACAGGACTCTTAGGAGTTTGTGGAACTGTAACAGGATCCCAGACCTTAGTAGGCCCTGAGACTTTAGCACAACTGACTCCATGATGGAAGTATCATTCAGGCCATAAAAGTTAGCATGTAGACAGCATCATCTGACAACATGAAAACAAAAACCTAACCCATCAAAGTCCATAGTTCTGGGAAAGTCTCTAAATGTACTAACCTTGCTTTTTAGCTTTTGTAGTTCTGCTCCTGGCTAACTGTTCTTATTAACTGAGGTATGTCAACCCAGGATATGGCTTTTATGCCTTAAAGCTCACCCGGAGAAAGGCTGGGGACTCCATTGGGATTCTGAACACCCAGTGTAGTCACTGGTTGACTAAGAAAGGCTTTCTGTTGACTTAAACCCATGTCTGAGGAGTGAATTCCCCACAACAGAAGAAATGTCTATGTACCCTTACCCATAAATGGAAAGGTACCTGTACTCTTGCCTTTATATTCCCTTCTGTCTCCTTCACTATGCCTACCATAACAGGAGCGAAGCAAGCTGTCCAAGTTGTCTCTAGTCTTGAAACTCTGGGCATCCTTTTGGGACTTGGAATGGGAATAGCCAGGCTGGAGGAGTCTTTACATCAATTCTCAGAAGCATTGAAGAAAGTTCAGATCAACTTTATGCCTTTCACGATCAACTCAATTCTTGTTTTATTTTGTTTTTCAAGACAGGGTTTCTCTGTGTAGCCCTGGCTGTCCTGGAACTCAACTCTGTAGACCAGGCTGGCTTCAAACTCACAGAGATCCACCTCTGCCTCCCAAGTGCAGAATTAAAGGCTTGCGCCAGCACCATCAGTCTGATCAACTCAATTCTTTAGCCACCATGGTATTCCAAATCGAAGAGACCTCTGGACTGCACACCACAAAGGGATCCACCCTCTCCCCCAGGAACAATCCTGCTTCTACAAAACAAGGTCCAAATAGTTTAAGGTGGGGCCAAAGACTTTCGGATCAGGCACAGAAAACTCAGCATCAAGCCTCCTTCCCTGGGTGGATTCTGGGTTCCCTCCATCTTGGCCCCTCCCCTCACTCACCTCTTTAATACCCTCATACTTGTTTGTTCACTCTGTCTTTTAAACTTTTAATGGAAGATCCTCCCGGGTTGCATCACTGCCGGTTACCTGCTTTACCACACAAGACAACGCCAAGACAGTACTTCTTTTAGAGTGACTTCAAACCTAAGAACCCCCAAATGACAGTCCCCAACATCAGAAGGAAGTAGCCAATGCAAAATGGCACTCCCTTATCCTTTATATGTAAAGGGTTTAGGATAAAGGAAAATCCTTCCAAAGCCAGGACCCCAGAACAGACCCAAGGCTTCAGGAAATTTGCTATCCATGGATTTCTGGAAAAAGGCCAATGCCACACCCGTGCACTGAGCCCAGAGGCTGTCTGACTTAGCTCCCACCCTGCAGTTCTGAAAAGCCGTTTCTGGGTCCCGTGAAGCCATGCTCTCTCCATCCCTACTCTCAACTATGAACACTATTCTCAGAACCTGCATTCGCCTGTATCCCTGAAAACTGAATCTCGGGGTCTCGGGGGAGTACCGCTGTTGTAGGTTCGAGGCTCTGAAACAAACTGAACAGACACAAGAGGTCACACAAAGCAAGATTTTTTTATTGGGCAGCAGGACAGAAACTGACCAGTCAGGGAGAACAGTACAGACTGGAGAACTGACTGTGTCCCCAAATGTTCATCTCAGCAAGTACTTAAGTACAAAACCCACAAACATCTGTGCCAAGTCACAGTTAGAGTTTTCCACCAATCAGGAATTAAAGACTAGGGGCTTTCCCTATGTGTTTCATCATTATCAACCGAAACAGAATGCAAGCTTTCCAGTACGATCAATCAGATTCATTTGTTCTTTCTTTCTTTTTTTTCTTTTTCTCTATTTTCTTTCTTTCTTTCTTCTTCTTTTTTTTTTTTTTTTTGGTTTTTTGAGATAGGTTTTCTCTGTGTAGCTTTGGTGCCTGTCCTGAATCTTGCTCTGTAGACCAAGCTGGCCTCGAACTCACAGAGATCCGCCTGGCTCTGCCTCCCGAGTGCTGGGACTAAAGGCGTGTGCCACCACTGCCCAGCTGTGGGTTTTTTTTTTTATTGTGGGGAACAGCCATAATATTTTAGAGAATTAAAGATGCATAACAGAATATTTCTATGGTTTAGGAGATGGGTCAGCTATTGGAAAGTTCTCTGTTCCCCCAGGCCCTGGGAACTTGAACTTTGTTTCACCCTACAGGTAAAATGGAGTCTGAAGTCAAATGGCAGTACTTAGGACAAGGTGCTTTTTCCTGTTCCCAACACTGCCTCTAAACTGATAAAAGTCCGCTCTTGCCATTTGAGGTTGAACTGAATCTTCATTTTTTTTTAAATATTTTTTTTAAGATTTATTTATTTATTATGTATACAGCATATGTGACTGCAGGCCAGAAGAGGGCACTAGATCTCATTACAGGTGGTTGTGAGCCATCATGTGGTTGCTGGGAATTGAACTCAGGACCTCTGGAAGAACAGTCAGTGGTGCTCTTAACCTCTGAGCCATCTCTCCAGCCCGGAGTCATTTTTTTTTTTTTTCATTTTCCTCTGCTGGCTTCCTTTTACAAAGTTTGGTACCCATTGCTACCTGCTGTGTCTGATAGATATTCCTACCCGCTGGGTCTGTCATGGCCGCCTGCTGGGTCTAGAATTGCTGCCTGCTGGACCTGATCAAAACCCCTAGACGGTAACATTTTTTTTAGAAGTCTTCTTCAGTCAGTATAAACCAAACAAACCATAAAAAGATAGGAGGGGGTTTGGGGATTTAGCTCAGTGGCAGAGCGCTTGCCTAGCAAGAGCAAGGCCCTGGGTTCGGTCCTCAGCTCTGAAAAAAAAAAAAAAAAAAACTACACAGAGAAAACCCTGTCTTGAAAAACAAAACAACAACAAAAAAGCAAGATTGTAAAACATTGGTAGCAAACTTCTGCCCTCCGGGGTTCTCCCATTGTGCTGTAAGCCTGTATTTAAGACCTCCTCCCCCCTTCAATAAATGACATTCAGCATTTAAAATCAATATATATAATATATATATTATATATATAATTGAATGAACACTGTGAATGTAATCTAAGAATACCACAAATGTGTGTAATTAATGAATATCATGAGTGTAATTTAAAAAATAAATAAAGTAAAAAAAAAAAAAGAGTGTGCAAAAGTTTGTTAGGTAAGTTAAAGCATTTTGGTACCCAAAGTTTTGTGAACAGAGATTAAAACTGCCCTATTACCCTAAGGCCTGGCCCTCACAGCAGTGTTCTCTTCCATTGTCAGGGTGGAGTGTTGGAGGGACATTCTTTAGGGAGCTATGAGAAGTTACTATTTTTGTTTTGTCTTATTGTTTTGTTTGAGACAGGGTCTCACCATGTATTTTTGACTGGCCTGGAACTTGCTATGTAGACCAGGCTGGCCTGCAACCCACAGAGGTCTACCTGCCTCAGCCTGCTGAGGGCTGGGACTAAAGATGTGCCCCACCACGGCTGGATGAAAGTTACTGTTCTGAGCCGGGCGTTGGTGGCGCACGCCTTTAATCCCAGCACTCGGGAGGCAGAGGCAGGCGGATCTCTGTGAGTTCGAGGCCAGCCTGGGCTACCAAGTGAGCTCCAGGAAAGGCGCAAAGCTACACAGAGAAACTCTGTCTCGAAAAACCATAAAAAAAAAAAAAAAGAAAGTTACTGTTCTAAAGTGCCTGTGTCTCCTGTCCTTCTGTCTGTCTGCAACCCTGAAAGAGAGACATGCCCACTACTGTTTTAACCTAGACATTGAATGATATTTAGCTTTCTTCTCTCTCTCCCTAAAATCTATTTGGAAGGGATCTCACACTGATTCTAGCCACTGTAACAGTTATATATGAACGGTGCTTTCTTGTCCTCAGACTACAGAATTCCTTCATCTAATTCTTTACTTTCCTATTTGGGGTGCATCAACAATAGCCTCGAAAAATACCTAAAAATAAAACTAACCAAGGAGGTCAGGTGGTGGTGGCGCCCTTCTTTAATCCCAGCACTCAGGAGACAGAGGCAAGCAGATCTCTGAGTTTTGAGGCCATTCTGATCTACAAAGCAAGATCCAGAGCTATTACACAGAGAAACCTTGACTTTAAAAAAAAACAAAACAAACAAACAAAAAAAAACAAAAACAAAAACAAGAAAAAACTATCAAAAACAGACAAATAAAAAAAGACAAAGATGTGAAGATGTCTACAACGGAAACCATAGACAGTGAAGACATAGAAGAGAAAAAGTTTGCAGATGAGCATCGTCAGAATTAACGTGAAAAAGGACATATCACAAAAGTACTCTACAGAGCCAATGCAATCCACATCAAAATTCCAGTGATATAGGAAACTCAAAATTTAAGGAAATAGGGGGAAAAGTTCTAAAATTTATATGGAAGCAAAATGACGTTAAATGGCCAACGCAAGCCTGAGCAAAATGAACAAGGCTGGAGGAATTAAAATACCCGATCTCAAAATTATTATAGAGGTATAGTTTCCAAAACAGAAAGGCACAAAAACAAAAGTATAAATCAATAAATATCAGGGACCAAACATGGACCATGGAAAAGTACTAGTTAGGCCAAAGAACAAGCCCCTGCCCCAAACCAGATGCCCCCAAAGATAAAGAACAGGTCAGGCAGGTCAGGTAGCATAGCAATAGAACAATGGGCCCTGACCAGCAACCTTATCACCTAGCAAGCCTCACGACTTGCACGTCTTCCTTGACCTGCATGTCCCCCCTCAACTGCACCCCTTCCCTCCTTCCTGCCCCCTCCCCCTCCCATGCTATATAAGCCTTGCTGAGGAGAATAAAATTTGCAGCTTGATCAGAATACTGTCTTGCTGTGGTCCCTTGGTGTCTCCCCTTCCCTTTCATTCTCTCCCGCAGGTGGGTCGCCCCCGTTGACACCCCGCTGGCCTGGGCAAATAAACTAGAGTGCTAAACCAATAAACCCATACAGCTACACTGACCTAATTTTTGGTAATATCAAGTGTCAAAACCACACACTGGAGAAAAGACATTTCTAAGAAGTGTAGCTGGGGAAACAGGGTTCTCACATGCAGAAGACAGAACTAGATTCCTGTCTCTCAGTATGTTCAAATATCAGTTCAAAGAAGTAAATGGAAGGCTGGTAGAGAGAAGGACAGAAGAACATTTTAACATATGCACATAAGGGGAAGTAAGAAGATAAGCTGGCTCCTGTGCAAGGGTGCTGGCCTCCAACTCTGGTGCCCCAAGTTCAAATCCCGGAAACCACAGAGTGGATGGAGAGAAGTAACTAAGAAGGCTTCTTCTGAGCTCTGTGCACGCATCTTGGCATTCACCGCTGACACATACAAAATAAGTAAAAGTAATAAAAAGAGTTCACATAACTCTACATAATCTCTTCAAGAAAATACGAAGACAGAAAACTTTCAAGCTTCTATATGCTGCCAATGTTATAAAGATTCCAACCAAAAGATATAGACAGCATTAAAAAAATTCCTCATGAATCTAGACAGGAAAATGTCAACAAAATGTTACTAAATCTTATCCAGCCATGTACAGAAATACTTGCATGAACAATGAATGGATTTGATTTTGACAGTGCGAGACTGGTCCAGTATTTGGAAAGTGCTCCAGTTTCAATTCTGTTGCCGTGACTAAATATACCAACAAAAGCAACGTAGGAGAGTGGACTGATTAGTTTTGGTGGGGTTCTTGTTTGTTATTTTTTGTCTTGTTTTGTCTTGTCAGCTTGGTACAACCCTGGATCATCTGGGAAGAGAAAACTTCCATGGAGAAAATGTCTCCATCAGATTGGCTTATAAGCAAGTGAGATATTTTCTTGATTAATGACTGTGGGAGTGCCCAGCCTACGGTGGGTGGTGCCGTCCATGGGCAGGTGGTCCTAGGTAGTGTAAGAAAACAGGCTGGGCGGTGGTGGCGCACGCCTTTAATCGCAGCACTCGGGAGCCAGAGGCAGGCGGATCTTTGTGAGTTCGAGGCCAGCCCGGTTTATGGAGCGAGATCCAGGAAAGGAGCAAAGCTACACAGAGAAACCCTGTCTCGAAAAACCAAAAAAAAAGAAAAAAGAAAACAGGCTGAGTAAGCTATGAGGAGCTAGCCAGTAAGCAGGTCCTCCACGGCCTCTGCTTCAGCTCCTGCCTCCAGGTTCCTGCCCTAACTTCTTTTCATAGCGATCTATACAACCATGAGTTAACACAAAGCCTCTTGTCTCCAGGTAGCTTTTGGTTATGGTGTTCTATCACCGTAACAGGAATGACAACTGAAACAGGCAGGAAACATTTCTTTTAAACTCACAGTTCCAAGCTAGGGTCCATCCTTTCAGGGCGAGGGCGCTAGGAGCCCGAGAGCCGGTCACATTGTGGCCATCCATGAGTCTTAGTTGGGTTCATTTTCCTCTTCTGATTAAAGAAAGATTTAAGCCAGGTGTAGTGGCGCATGCCTTCAGGTGGATCTCTGCGAGTTCTAGTCCAGTCTGGTCTACAGAGGGAGTTCTAACCAGGGCTGTTACACAAAGAAACCTGTCTGGTAGTGGGAGAGGTCGAGGGGGGAAAACAAGAAAGAATTAAAGGCAGGAAAAGTGTCAGACACAGAAGCCAGTAACAGGTAACACACTTTATTCAAAGTGAATAGGCACTGCTCTTCTCTGAAGGGAAATGGAGGAAGAGAGGCCCCGGGGGAGAGGGGAGGTGGGAGGGAGGAACTGGGAGGGATGGAGGGAGGGGAAACTGAAGTCGGGATGTAGTATAAGAGAAGAATTTAAAAAAAAGTGAATAGGAACACGCACAGTGGACACGAGCCACCCTACACACACACCACAGACAAACACACACACAGACACACACAGTGAGAAACACACACACACACACACAACACCCATGCAAACATACACAGATATACACACGTGCACACACACTTTAAAACTTTTCTTCCTGTCTCCTTGTATGGCCTCTCCTCTTCCTTCCTTCCTTCCTCCCTCCCTCCCTCCCTCCTTCTCTTCCTTTCTCCCCTCCCTTCCCCCCCCCCCTTTCTTTCTGAAACAATATCTCATGTAACCTATGCCGATTGTCTCTGGGGCTCAGGTAAGCTTGGTCCTCTTAGTCTTGACATGGCCTACTTAACTACCATCTGTCCGTCCATCTGCTCACCTATTTGGACCTGAGTGCACCGTTCTTCTTTCCATGTCAGACCTGGGCTGAAAAATTGGCAGTTTCAGAAAATCATGATCAGCTTCAGAACGAAAAACTAAAACTTAATTTATCCTGCTCCTTCCCCAGCAAGATGTAATGATAAACTTGGCTCACTGCTGTCTGCCAACTAGAGAAGGAACTGAAGCCATCAGACACTAAGACACAAACCCCAGATGAGAAAGACCTCGACTGTGAGCTTCATGGGAATGAGCAGAACATTTTCTTACCTGCATAATAGAGGGTAGTCTCGGTGTGCTCTCTGATTGAATGTTAATTATATCATATGCTCTTTTTGTTGCTTGTCAATTGTTTGAGGTAATTACTGATTGAATGTTATTGTTCATGACTCAT
>CABHPQ010155640.1:0-10346 GCA_902168405.1 Peromyscus aztecus | reverse complement strand
TCCCCAGTGAGGGGCTGGGGGCGTGGCTCAGGGTGGAGCCCTGCCTAAATTCCCAATGAGGGGCTGGGGTGCAACCCCTGCTTAACCTTTATCAGTCTCTGTGTTCCCAGCACAGAAATCAGACCTGGCTTGCAGTTGTCTTGCAGAGTAGGACCTGCAATGAGATGCCCAGGAGGAGCTGAGGTCACTCTCAGGAAAGAAAGAGCCTGGCTCATCTCAAATCTACCCTTCTAGTGCTGGACCCCTGAAGGGTCCCACAAGCCACTGGGCTGATCCTTACCCAGCATGAGTCAGGTGCTGCCTGTGAGGCCCCTCAGCAGGACAGGGCCGGCCTGAGTGCTCTGCAGACTCCTCTCAGGTTCACAGTGGTTCTCAGTACCACTGGTGTGCAGGCAGTCCTCTGTCTCCAGCCCAGGCTCATCCTGCCACAGGCATTGACAGTGACTGCACTGTGCGCGACACTGTACTGTGTGTGCTGCACTGGACTCTCGTACAGACACACACTTGTCCACACCCTAGAGACCAAGCCAGTGTGGGCTACAGTCGTGAAGAGCTCACAGGTGGTGGTGGGGTTTGTTGTTTTCGCTTTTTAATAAGGTCAGTAGTTCTTGTCCAGAATTCTGCAGACCAGTAGCCACTGGGATTCTGGATTCTTAAGCATTCTGAAACATTTAAATGCATACAGTGAGGTGTCAGGGTGAGAGGCTGTCTCAATATGGAGTGTTCCTTTTTCTCCTTAGACTCATAGCCTTAAAGCGATCTGATACAACGTCACTAGTAAATTGTGTGTGCATGTGTGTGTTAAACTGTCCGATGGGGTCCGGGAGATGTCAAGTCTGAGCACTTGAGTTTGATCCCCAGGACATTGTTCTCTGACCTCCACATGCACACATACAATAAACTTTTTAAAAAAATAAGGCTTTTTTTTTTTAAGTATAAGATTGGCTGTCTATAGTGATGCATGCATGTCATTCTACTAGTGAGGTATGAGGCAGGAGAATTATGAGTTGCAGGTGATGCTACAGAACAAAATTCTGTTTCCATAAATGAAAAGTAAAGTCCAGGTGTAGTGATATGTGCCAGTCCTCACAGCAATTGGGAGGTGGAGACAGGGGTAAGCAGTTCAAGGCCAGCCTGGGCCACATGAGACTTTAGGGGGAAAAAAATCTCCGCAGACTTGAAAGCATGTTGGTTTCAGTTTGGTGTGCTGGGTCATTGCAGTCGCAGGGGAGGAATCTGTATGTGCTGGGAGCTGCATGGCTTCAGATGCTCACAGACCTCTGCCTAGACAGGCCCCGTAGCCTCTCCCTGTCTGTCACCATCTCATGCTGGCGTTTGAGGTCCGATGGCCTTGAGCTCACAAAGCTCCAGGCATAGGCAGAAAGGCCCCTGTCCTGAGGGTGAGGGATGTGGAGGGAGAGGGTGTGCTCACCCAGGAGCCAGTGCCCCCTGTCGGCCATGGCGAGCAGGCCCAACCCGTGTGTCTGTCCTAGAACCTCCTGGACTCCAAGTCCCTGCGGCTCATCATCGGCATGACGCTGCACGACCGCACCACCAAGTCGCTGCTGCACCTGCACAAGAAGAAGAAGCCGCCCAGCATCAGTGCGCAGTTCCAGGTGGGGGTGGCCGCTGTCCCATGCCTCCTAATATGCTTATAGGTTCTGGTGTTATGTACGTGCCCTAGGTACAGAATCACCGTTTGAAGATCACTGAGAGTAAAAGGAAGTCATCAGTTAGCAAGTCAGTCACCATGGCTGTCATAATTCTTTTTTCCCCTGGCTTCCAGGAAACTCAGAGATAGTACTTTGTTGTTTGTTTGTTGGGACAGGGTCTCCTGTCCTCCAAGTTGGCCTCGGATAGTCTCCCCAGGTGTGTGCTAAATCGTTTTTATTGTGATGCTGGGATGGAGCCCAGGGGTAGGTGCCTGCCTGGCATGTGTAAGGACTGAGTTCAGCCCCAGCTCTGCAGAAGCAGAAAGAGAGGGAAGGGGACACAGCAGCCAGCTTCATGCTCCCTCCAAGGCCGACCCACTGAGCTCTTGACTCATCTGCTCCACCCCTGCAAAGATGGCAGCTTTGTGGCCCCAAAAGAGTCTTCGGTCAGCCATAGGGATCCCCACAGCTGGGGCAGCAAGCAGAGACTTTGGTTGGCTCCCTGCATATATGACGCACAGCAGCCCAGATGTGCCCCTCCACGCAACAGTGGTGTCCTGTCCTCTCCCGCTGATCCCTGTACCTGGTCAGCAGCTCTGTTTGCATCCCTCTTCCTGCAGACATCTCTTAACAAGCTGTTGGAGGCTCTAGGCAAGGCTGAGCCCTTCTTCATCCGCTGCATTCGCTCCAATGCCGAGAAGGTAAGTGGGGGTCACAGAGTATGGGGGGCAGGACTGGACTGGCACTCAATGGGTAGAGCACTTGTCCAGCAAGAAGCCCCAGGGTCCATCACAGCACCATGTGAGTCAGGAGGGGTGCATGCCTGCTGTCCCAGCACTGAGGATGTGGAGGTTGGAGAATCTAAAGTTGAAGATCATCCTTGGCTACATAAAGAGTATAGGGTAGCCTGGGCTACACGAGACCCTGCCTCAAAAAAGAAAAGAAGAAGAAAGGTTGGGGGCAGAAAAAGCTTTAACCTCCAGGGGCAGCCAGATTCTGAGCTGGGCACAGGGGAGACAGTCCACATTGCGTCCTGCAGAGCCCCTGAGCACTCCATGCCTTTGCAGAAGGAACTCTGCTTTGATGACGAGCTGGTCCTGCAGCAGCTGCGCTACACAGGCATGCTGGAGACTGTGCGCATCCGGCGCTCCGGCTACAGCGCCAAGTACACTTTCCAGGTAGGCCACCCCCACCTGCTCCCTCTGCCCTGTGGGAAGGTCTCCACAGTTGACCTGGCTTTTGTAACCAAATCTGGAAAGATCCGTGAGCTGACACCATCCTGGAAGTCACATGCAGGTACCTTGACTGAGCATCTTCTAGCCTGGTGTTTTGACATGTCTTGGTTTATTTGTTCACACTTGTTTTATATATGTGTGTACACATATACACGCATCATAGCACATTTTTGGAGGTCAAAGGACTTGTAGGAATTGGCTCTCTCCTCCCACCATGTGGGTCCTGGATCTTGAACTCAGGTTGTCAGCCTTGGCTACCAGCTCCTTACCTACTGAGCCTTACCACCTCACCTGCCCCGGTGACAGCAGGTGTAGCACTGCTGTGAGTGCCCAGAAATAGGCTGGACCCTTCCTTCCTCAGCCTTCATTTACTTAAAACATGTGGACATGACATCTCCTGTCTTTCACCTCAGCTTTCAAAAGAAGGCCGGCAGGAGGCTCTCTGTGAGGGCCAGGCCAGGCTGGGATGCAAAAGAGACTGTCAAAACAAAACAAAAAGACCTAGTGGCTGTGTGTGTGTGTGTGTGTGTGTGTGTCAGTGGATGAGCGTGTGCCTGGCCCCAGGTTCTAGCACAGTCAGCCGTGCAGTGTGTCAGGACAGTGCCACTTCCACCACTGAAATGCGCCACCCAGTGGCTGGGAGAGGCTTGGTGGGTGAGTGCTGAAGTACAGAGCCTCTGAACCCATAGGACCCTGGCTTACCTGCAAGTTCAGCCTCAGAAAGCCCAGATGGGGGATCCCAGAGTAACCTAGCTATTGAGACGAGCTGGATCTGTGAGCTCTGGGTTTGACTGAGTGGTCCTGCCTCAGAGAATAAGGTGAGCAAGCCAGGGAGGATGGCTCCTCCCTACAGCAGTCTCAGGTCTCTACTTACACTTGGATGCACACACACATGCAAAAACATGATACACACATGAAAATGAAAAAAAGCGATATAATAAAGTACTCTGTTCAGTATTTCCATTAACTTGAGACCAGCTTTACAGGCTCTGTCATAGTCACATTTCTGTTTCTGTGATAAACATCATGACCAAGGCAGCGTATAAAAAACAGTGTTGAACTGGGCTCAGGGCCAGAGGGTTAATTGGTCTGTGGTGGTATTGTGAACATGTGTCATCAGGAATGGCAGAGAGCCCACACTCATGACACACTTCCTCCAATAAGGCCACACCTCCGAGTCCTTTCCAAATGGTTCCACCAGCTGGGTCCAAGTGTTCAGCCACGTCAGTTCTCTCACCGTCACACCAAGGCTGCTGTAGTCACTGGTGCACAGCTTCCAGTGACTAACAGCCACAGAAAAACAACCTTGAGAGCTGGAGAAACAGCTCAGCAGTGAGAGGCACAGACGGGCTTGCAGAGGACCTGAGTTGGGATCTGTGCATCCGCATATGGTGGCTCATAACCGCCTGTGACATCCACTCCAGGGAAGCTGACACCCTCTCCTGCCCTCCATGAGCATTGTACACACACACACATTCACACACGCATTTAAAGATAGGTCTTCAACAAAAAGAAAACCAGGTTTGAGCTTCAGAAAGTAAGTTTGGGGGTGGGGTGGGACTGGGGTCCATCCCAGCTGTGCCCACCTCACAGCTGTGCCCACCTCACACGGTCCCAGGTGCCTTAGCACCAAAACACACGAGAGAGGGAACCTGGCCCTGCCCATGAAGTGACTGCAGCCTCCAAGGTGCTCACACTGCCCTTCCCTACCACATGCCAGGACTTCACGGAGCAGTTCCAGGTCCTGCTGCCCAAGGATGTGCAGCCCTGCAGGGAGGCCATCGCTGCCCTGCTGGGGAAGCTGCAGGTAGATGGCCGGAACTACCAAATCGGGAAGACGAAGGTGAGTGCTGCACGCTCGGCGGCCGGTCAACACCCACTGCACCCACGCAGCAGCACCTCACACTTCCTCAGTCCCCACACTGCTCTGAAGGGTCTGGGCAGTGAAGCTCTCGCTCTGTCACGAGGACGGAGTACCCGAGGCTGGGGGCTTAGCGCAGAGTCTCTGGAACCCCTGGGAGCTGGAGAGCCGGGCGCCACTTTTTCCTTCACTCCAGTTAACATCAGAAGATGGGGGGGACGAGGGGACACCTGGGAAGGATCACATGACAAGACAGGAAGTGGGGAGACGGCCAGGACCCAGGCCAGCTCTACCAGACCCACTCAGTCTACAGAGAGCCAGCAAGTCTCATGAGAACCACATTTAATCTCTTCCCCGGCACCAGTGGAGGTGACACCTCCCTCCACTGGGACTCACCTCCTGAAGGTCCCTCAGCTCAGGGTCACACACTGACCCAAGCTTCCAAAACAAGAGTGCTGAGGGGAGAAGCACATCCAGACCGTAGGTCAGCATGAGGCCCACTTCCTTTCTTGTGCCCCCTTCCAGACGCCATCTCAAGTCTCAGAGAGCGTGCTGGTGGCTGTCACTCGGGATCACTCAGCTGTCCTTGCTGCGCAGTTGCAGTCGGGTCCCTGACAGTTCCAGCCCCAGACTGTCATCTGGGGACCCAGCACTTCCACTCTTGGGTGTCTGCCCAAGAGAACTGAAACCAGATGTTCCCAGAAACACTCGAACACCATGGCTCAGTTAGTATGCTCTTGCCATGCAAGGATGAGGACCTGAGTTGGGTTTACCAGCCCCTACTTAAAAACTGGCAGGGTGGCTCATGCCTGTAATCCCAGTATGGTGGGCCTTCAGGTTCAGTAAGAGACCCTGTCTCCAAACATAAGGTATGGAAGTTGCCTGGTGTTGGCCTCTGGCCTGTGCACACACAGTGGTGAATGCTATCCTGTGTGAATTCTGCTTCCATATATTAAACAATCCCTGTATCCGCTGGTGAGCACATAAGTAGTCAGGAAGATCGGGGTGCAAGGCCAGCCTTGGCTACGTGGTGAGTTTGTGGCCAGCCTGGGCTACACGAGAACCTGTTTTTGGCAAAAGCGGCATAGTCTCAGGTCACTGAAGCTACAGCTGTCACTCCTGACTTGGGTGGCTGCATGGCCCCTGCTGCACAGGCTCTGCGGGTGACCTACCCCTGCCCCTGCCCACAGGTCTTCCTGAAGGAGACAGAGCGGCAGGCCCTGCAGGAGAGGTTGCATGGTGAGGTCCTGCGCAGGATCCTGCTGCTGCAGAGCTGGTTCCGTATGGTGCTGGAACGCAGGCACTTCCTGCAGATGAAGCATGCCACCTTGGCCATCCAGGCCTGCTGGCGGTCATACCGCGTGCGCCGAGCGCTGGAGAGGACGCAGGCTGCTGTATACCTGCAGGCCGTTTGGAGGGGCTACCTGCAACGTCGGGCCTACCACCAGCAGAGGTGTCGTGTCATCCGCCTCCAGAGCCTCTGTCGTGGCCATCTGCAGCGCAGAAGGTGAGTAGAGCAGAGATTCCCACCTGGGAGCATTCTAAAAGCCCGGGGATCACTCCCTGAAGAACTGCCCCAGATCACTAGCACCCAGCCTCAGGGTAGAACTCGGGGCCTCAGGCAGGGTGCAAGGAGGTGGGGAAGGCCTGGCTACAAACAAGCCATTGTAGGCACATGAAGAAGAAGGCTGCTTCCTCCACCTGCCACCCAGAAGAGGTGATGCAGGCCTGGTGGAGGGGCTGCGGGCAACTCAAAATACCTCTCTATCCTGTGCACCCATCCGGAGCATCCATCCATGCTGGTTGGGAGACCACCGCTTCCTAGTGGATGTTGGCTGGGTCTCTGCAGGTGGGGCCTAGTGAACCTCAGCCCCTGAGCTCCAGAAGTCACTCAGGTGTTCACTTCAGACACTGCGTCACACTTTCCCTCCTGTTAGCTTCAGCCAGATGATGTCGGAGAAGCGGAAGGCAGAGGAGCAAGCCAGAGAAGCCGCAGCAGAGACTTCAGAGGGCAGCCTGGGCCCTGCGGCCACCGTGGAACAGCTGTCTGAGGAGCCAGTGGAGCAGACCAGGGAGCTCGAGAGTCTGGGCGTGGAGGCTGAAACCCGGATGAATGATAGGTCCCCAGCTGGCACGTCCTTACCTAAGAAGGAGGCTCCCAGCCTGGAGAAGGGGGCCCCAACCCAAAAAACAGTGCCAGCAGAAAGCCATGAGAAAGTCCCCAGCAGCCGGGAGAAGCGAGAGTCACGGCGGCAGCGAGGGTTGGAACACGTTGAGCTGCAGAACAAACACATCCAGTCCTGCAAGGAGGAGAGCAGCACCCTCAGAGAGCCTTTCAGAAGGGCCAGCCTGGAAACAGGGGAGAGCTTCCCTGAGGACACAAAGGGACACAGGGAAGATGGACTGCCCTCGGGGGCATGGACTGAGGCCACAGCCCACTCTCCTCTACAGCAGGTGCAGGTTGTGGGAGCCCCACCTGGGAGCCCCAGTCCCAGTCCTGTGCAGCGGCCCACTAGTCTGGCCCTAGACACTAGGGTCACCCGAGTGGTCCCCAGCAGCACCCCCGAGTCCCCCAAGGATAAGGCCAAGGGTGGGAACAGCCCCAAGGCTCAGGACAAGCCCGAGAGTCCCAGTGGCTCCACCCAGATCCAACGGTACCAACACCAGGACACAGAGCGCCTGGCCACCGCCGTGGAGATATGGCGGGGCAAGAAGCTGGTCGCCACTGGTGGCGCCGGTGCCATGCTGAGCCAATCCCTGGACCTGAGTGAGAAGTGCCGGACTGCAGAGGTGGCCCTGACTCCCACAGAGTAAGCCTACCCACTATGCAGGGCTGAGGGCACCCGGGTGGGCAGCACCAGCCCAGAGCCCCAGGGCCATAAACACGTGTGACTGTGCTTGCCAGTCAGGGATGTGCCCTGTGGAGTGGAAAGCAAGGGGCAGGAGCAGGTCAGCATTCAGGCTGGAGTAAGGTTTGACAAGGCGCTCACTGAGCATGCATCAGGCCCTAGCCATCCCCAGCACTGCAAAAATAATGCACCTGCCAGGCAGTCTGTAACAGGACTGGCTGTAGAAACCAGGCCTCTGTGGGTCTTCCTTCCCTCCCTGATCCCTGGGTCTCAGTTTCCACTTCTGTGACTGCAGCTCACAGAATTTCACCCATGACCTAGAGGATAAGAGGCAGGTACCTCTGCCTGCATCTGTGTGAGCTGATATCTCAGGGACACATCTGTAGCCCCTGGGACCTGTGCTGGGCTGGAGGAAGGGAGTGTGGAGTTGGAGGCAGGCCACTTACACAGGACTTCTTGACTGTGGTACTGCTGGATTGAGGCCGGGAGTTGATTGTGGGGATACCCTGTATCAATGTTGAATGTTATCACTGGCCCCTCCCATTATGAGCCAGTAGCTTGTCAGGTCAGTGGTAGGTGGATTTGACAGGTGAGCAGGTCAACAGATGATGGGTCCCATAGAAAGAGGAGTGGACTAGTGGATAGGTAGGTGTTGGAAAGATGGTTACATGGAAGAACAGATTGATTGGTGGACAGATTGTGAGATGGCTAGGTCCCGAGGCGATGGATAGATAGATGGGTGATGGGCAGGTGGATGTGTGGGAGGATGGGTGGAACAGGGATAGATGAAGCAATGGCGGATAGCTCTCCTGTCTGTCTGCTCTGTGAATGTTTGCTGGGATGGACGAGGGCAACCCCACCGAGTGAGAGCCACTGCATGGGACCCTCTGCATGGTGCCTGTCAGTAACTCCGTGGTCTGTGGTCTCACAGAGAGAGGCGCATCTCCTCCTCCACCAGTGACGTCTCCAGGCTGTGCCCAGTCAAGGTACAGGTAAAGCTGCAACACCCTGACATACAGACACACAGAGACAGACACACACACACATGCACACGTACAGACAGGCACACATATATACATATGTATGTGCACACACACACACACACACACACTGCTGAGGGACCTTGATAGTGCACACCTGTCATTGTGATGCCTGAGAGGCAGGGAGGAGGGTCTTGTGTACCCACCAGCCTCAGCTGCATGGGATGTTACAGAGCAGCCTGACACCTTTCTCTAAAGGTGAAACGAGGGGCTAGTGGTGTGTCTCCACGGTTAAGAACACTTGCTGCTCCTGCAGATGACCTAAGTTATGCTCCTAGGCCGTCAGGCTCACAACATTCTGTAACTCCATCTCTGGGGGCTCTACCTCTGACGTCTGTGAGCACACGCACATGTGTACTTTTCCTGCACACACACACACACACACACACACACACACACACGATTAAAATTTTAAAAACTTTGCCAGGTGCTGGTGGTGCACACCTTTAATCCCAGCACTTGGGAGGCAGAGGCAGGTGGATCTGAGTTCAAGGCCAGCCTGGTCTACAGAGTGAGTTCTAGGACAATCAGGGCTACACAGAGACCCTGTCTCAAAAACCAAAATATAAAATCTTTAAGATAGAAAACTCACAGTGGACTTGGTGTGTGGGGCACAGGGAGGTTTGGCCCTGGCTGTGGCTCTCTCACCAGCTCTCTCCCTGCACCTGTCCCTTGTAGAATCCAGCTGAAATCGATGGGGAGCTGAGCATCAAGAAGCCAGCCATCCACAAGAAGAAGTCGGGAGATGTGTCTGCTGGTCCTGATGCAGGCCTGTCTCCAGGCTCCCAGGGTGACTCTAAGTAAGTGATCCGGGTATCTAGAGACGCCCAGGCCCTGCCACAGCTCCCTTAAGCTGATTGCAATGGTGAGGCACATTTGGGCTGAGCAGTTGCGTGAGGCACAGTTCCAGACAACCTTACTGAACACCTATCCACTGACCCTTCCCACTTGGCTCAGGACCACCTCAAGGACCAAGGTGGCCACTTGGTTGTAATGATGTCTCAGGAAACCACAGCCAGACCAGGTCATCTGCTCTGATTCCACAGGTGGATGACAGGAGCAGACATCAGTGTTTTTTTCGACTACTTTCTGTCTTAGTCACTGTTCTACTGCTGTGAGGAAACCATGACCAAGGCAACTCTTATACAAGAAAGCATTTGGTTTGGGCTGGCTTATGTTGTTTGTGGTTTTAGTGCCATAGTCATGGCAGCAAGCATGGCGCTAGCGCAGTGGCTAAGAGCAGGCAGAGACACTGGCTTGGCCTGACACACCTCTTCCAACAAGCCGCACCTCCTAATCCTTGCCAAACAGTTCCACACCCTGGTGACTAAACACTGAAATATATGAACCTGTGGGGCCATTCTTATTCAAACCACCACACTCTGCATCTTAATTTTTTAGGCAGGGTCTCTCACTGAACCTGGAGGTCATTGATTCCTTTAGGTTGGCTGGCCAGCAAACTCCAGAATCTACCATCCCCCACTCCCAGGAGTGGGATCACATGTGTGTGCCCCAGCCCAGCTCTCCATGGGTGGTGCAGTTGATTCAAACCCAGGTCCTCAAGCTTCCAGAGCAAGCACTTTACCATGAGCCATCTCCCCAGCCACCTCCATTTATTTTGAGATGGGATTTATGTGGCCCTGGCTGCCCTAGAACTCACTGTGTAGACCAGGCTGGCCTTGAACTCACAGAGATCCACCTGCCTCCAC
>CABHPQ010155639.1:0-38130 GCA_902168405.1 Peromyscus aztecus | reverse complement strand
AGCGCTCCTTCTGCATTCCCACGCGCCCACATGGCCGTTGGGAGACCGGCTTCAGGGCCCACTGGTGTTCAGTCGTCCTTGGAGGCAGGTTCCCTCAGACCAGCCCAAAAGGGTTCTTCTAGGAACAAGTGTGTGGAATATCTCTCTCCTGCCTCTGGGCCAGGGGATTTTAGGACTGAGTGTGAATGCAACCTAGGAGATAGGCGTGCAAATAAACAGTGCCCTGTGCCAGAGAAAATGATCAAAGAACGCGGATGCCAAATGTCACCCAGCCAAGGAGGTGTTGAAAACTGTAAAAGTGACGTGTACATCAGTTCATTTCTTCGCCCAGGCACATGCATGAAAACACACATATCTAGGCCACATTACCCCACCACCCCTACCACCACCCAGTACTCCCTAACCCAAAGACAAGAGAACTGATCATAAACAGCTGCCCATCTCTCCGTGGCTGCACTTAGGAAACAACCGCGTAGATCAGGATCAAGAGACATGCACTTGATCTAGTGGGTTCTACAAACAACTTGAGGTCAGTGTGGGAGCTGTCTCCTAGAGACGCACTCCTAAGATTTTTCTGTCTGCAATGGAACAGCTGTATTTCAGTCTTAAATCTCAGTCCATACACTGCATGTAAGATGATATAATTAGGGGCTGGAGAGATGGCTCAGTGGTTAAGAGCACTGACTGCTCTTCCAGAGGTCATGAGTTCAATTCCCAGCACCCACATGGCAGCTAACAACTGTCTGTAACTACAGGACCTGATACCCTCACACAGACATGCATACAGGCAGAATACCAATGCACATAAAATAAAAATAAAAATAAAAAAAGATGATATAATTAAATGATCCACAATTTACGTGTTTAAAAGTTTTGAGCCTACTGCTTTAAGCTTTAAAACTTTCAAGGCTGACAGCTATTAACTTAGAAATATCAAGAGTTCCTTATGAGCAAAGACCTTACAAACAGTAATAGACTTAAATCTTCTTTCATGAAGTACCTATCTACTAGAGAAGGCAGGCAGGTAGACTACAGTAAAGTGTGCTGTGATAAAGGGTATCTGTGTTCTGTGTATTAGATTGGAAGAGTAAAGGTTTCTGGGAAACAGCACTTGAGCTAACTGCTGAAGGAAGAGTACTAACAGAAACATGGGTGATAGATGTTCCAAACTCAGAAGAATAACACCCCCACATCAAAGTCTGGTATGTGGTTCCAGGACTAAAGATCTGTACTGGCTGGTTTTGTGTGTCAACTTGACACAAGTTAAGAGTCATCGGCAAGGAAGGAGCCTCACTTGAGGAAATGCCTCCATGAGATCCAGCTGCAAGGCAGTTTCTCAATTAGTGATCAGTGCGGGAGGGCCCAGCCCATGGTGGGTGGTGTCATCCCTGGGCTGGTGGTCCTGAGTGCTATAAGAAGGCAGGCTGAGCAAGCCATAGGAAGCAAAGCAGCACCCCTCCGTGGTCTCTGCAGCAGCTCCTACCTCCAGGATCCTGCCCTATTCAAGTTCCTGTCCTGACTTCTTCAGTGGTGAACAGTGATGTGGAAGTGTAGGCCAAATTAAACCCTTTCCTCCTCTCCAGTTTGCTTTCTGGTCATGGTGTTTTGTTACAGCAATAGAAACCCTAAGACAGGACCCCACTAGTCCAGTGATGAAGCCAAAGCTATTACTCATTCTCAGACCTTTTGTTAGTTTTTCTTTTTGGTTTTGGAGACTGTGTTTTAGTTTGTTTTTCTGTTGCTGTGGTAAAGACGATGACAAAATAAAAACATAAAAGCTTGGGTAGGAATTCATGTCATCTTGTAGGTTACAGGACATCCCTGAGGGAGGCCACGGCAGGAACGCAAGGCAGGAGACTGAAGCAGAAACCACAGAGGAACGCTACTTGATAGCATGCTGTCCCTGGCTTGGCTCAGCTTGCTTCCTTAAACAGCCCAGACCCACTTGCCTAGGAATGGCACTGCCCATAGTAGGCTGGGGCCAGCCACATATCAGTCCCCCACGGCACGCCCACAGACCAATCTGATGTTACAGTTCATCAGCTGAGGTCCCCTCTTCCCAGCTGACTCTAGTTTTTATGGAGATGATAATCAAAACTAACCAGTACACAGGGTCTCACTACGTAGCCCGAACTGGCCTTAAACTCACAGGAATTCACCTGTCTCAGACTCCTGAGTGCTGGGATTCCAGGCACGCACTGCCACACCTAGCCTGGACTCATCTTTTAGGTACCTGATGGTAAGAAGTAAGCTCAGAAATCAAACTGGATCTGAGCTGGAAGTTTCTTCCCTGCTAGCTAGCTTTCATTGTGCTAAAAGGTCTAAGCTGCTTAGGGAGAAAATTCATCCATAGTCCCACCCAGTCATCAACCCTGTGAGCTACAATACTAACCTGCCAGGTAAGACATGCTCACTGGTGCAATAATGCATGACTATTATGGGGGTAATCAGCTACATCCTCGCAGGATTTTAGGGCTGCTCCACAAAAGAGAACTCTGGTACTGTGAATCTGGTCAAAAGCCCATGGCTCGGGAGGTCATAGGCCCAAGGAGGGAACCTGCCACTGTTGTTTGCAAACAGGCTTCCGGTTAACCGGGCTTTAAGTAACTGCATTCATCCCCAGCCTTGGTCAAAGGAGCTTTGGTTTGCAAAGACTCAGAACCGGTCAAAATGCAGAGAATAAGGGACTGTTGGGTTCTCGACCCTGAACAACACACCTGTATCACCCTCTCCAAGACCCAGGGAGGTTGCAGAAGAGGAAGAAGAAATAACATAAGAGCCAGAGGATAAGAAGGACTGATGTGAAACTCTGTCTTCCGGACATGCTAGGAAGCCAGCTAATTCAAGCCACCACAAATGGGAAGTGCCTAGTGAGAGAAAGTAAGTCATCCAGGGCATGTCTTGGAGGAGGTACCCTGACACCTTCCTGTCCCTCGCTGCTTCCCATCCTCCCTCAGGCAAACAGCTTGCCACATTTACAGAACCACAGCACCAAGGCCAATCAACCACCGACTGAAAACTCCCAAACTGTGACCCAAATAAACCTTTCCTCCTTTCACATCGACTGTCTCGGGTGTTTTATCAACAGAACCAGAAAACGAACACAATCAATCTGCACCGTAGATCTTTACGGTTTTGAATATTAAAGAGTGCTGTCAACCTTCTGAGAGTTACCGGTAGGAAGTAGAGGGGAGCTGTCTGTTCTCGGCAGGTACAGCCTAAACCTGCTGTGCATTAGTCCCACACTCATCTTCTTTCTCTGTCCTCTAGCCCAGGCCTTCCCCTCTGGTGCTGCAATGAATCTTCCAAGTCACCCCACAACTCACATTGCCTCCACAGGATAAGCACACTAACTCTGATCTCTCCCCCGGGTACCTGGGATTATCACTACTGCCCTTTTCCCCTCCCCTGTACTTACATAAAAACAAACAACAACTGGAAAAACCATGCTGTCTTTGTGAAGTGCCCATGTCTCCCTAGTCCTGTTCTTATTGGATTCCAGTTCATCTAGCAAGGATCAACCCCATTGTCAAAGGACACAGACCCCAGAAAAGCCCTCCCCCGGAGCTCCTGATGCCTGCACTGGCAAGCACTGTCTACCAAGGGGGCTGGACGTGCCATTAAATGGGTTCCTGGAGAACAAGCTGTGGACTGACATGCCTGAGACAAAGTAGATTCTTGAACTGGAGCACACCTCAGCAGGTAAAGGTGCCTGTTACCATGCCCGATTATCCCATGCATTTGACCCCGGAGACCAACATGCTGGAAGGAGAGAATTGACTCCTGAAAGTTATCCTCTGTGCTCACACACAAACACACATAAATGTAACTTTTAAAACATTTAGCAGAGCAGTGATGGTGCACGCCTTTAATCCCAGCACTCGGGAGGCAGAGGCAGGTGGATCTCTGAGTTTGAGGCCAGCCTGGGCTACAGAGCGAGTTCCAGGACAACCAGAGCTGCACAGAGAAACCTTGTCTCAAAAAAAAAAAAAAAATTTACAGGGCATGGTCGGGCACTGCTTTAATTCCAGCCCTTGGGCCAGCCTCGTCTACATATCACATTCCAGGGCAGCCAGAGCTACATAACAGAGTGACCCTGTCTCAAACATAAAGTAAGTATAAAAGGATGAAGTGCTCCAAGGACTGGGGATGGGTCAAGTTTGTTTCTTGGGTTTTGTTTTTATGCAGTGCTGATGACTGAACTCACAAGGCAAGATCTGTACCACTGAGCCACATCCCTCTAGTCCTTTTTTTTTTTTAACTTGGTTGTTTTTGTTTTGTTTTGATTTGATTGTCTCTCTGATGACTTTAAAACATAGTCTCACTAACTTGTCAACCTGGCCTTGAACTCACACTGTTGTCCAGACTGACCCAGAACTTGAGATATTCCTCCCTCAGGGCCCCAAACAGTTTCCATCACCAGCCTATGCCAACAGACCCAGCTTCCAAGAATGTTTCAGCAAGAATAGCATCAGACACACATTGTCTTAGTTGGTATTTTTATTGCTGTGAAAAGACTCCATGACCATGGCAACTCATAAAGAAAACATTTAATTGGGGTGGCATGTTTACAGTTTCAGAGGCTCAGTCCACTATCGTGATAGAGAGCATGGCAGCATGCAGGCAGACATGGTGCTGGAGCAGTTGAGGGTCCTACATGTTGCAGGCAACGGGAAGTCGACTGACTCACTGGGCGGGATCCTGAGCATAGGAAACCTCAAAGCCTGCCTGTAACATGAATCTTAAAAGGTCTTATTAATAAAAACAAACCTGGAGCCAGGTATTGTGGTGAACGCTGGAAGATCACAGAAGCAGAACAAGCCACAGCCACCTCACCTTGCCAATTCCCAGCTGATCCTGTTTCCTCAGCCTGGAAGCCTCTGAGTCCTCATCCTTAATGAATCTCAGCTGAACTGCTGCTAAAAGCCTAAAAGCTTAACCAGCTCTAGTTCCTGGTCCTCACACCTTACATACCTTTCTGCTTTCTACCATCACTTCCTGGGATTAAAGGCATGAGTCACCATGCCTGACTGTTTCCAGTGTGGCTTTAAACTCACAGAGATCCAGACGGATATCTGCCTCCCAAGTGATAGGATTAGAGGCGTGTGTGCCACCATTTTCTGGCTTCTATATCTAGTGACTGTTCTGTTCTCTGACCCCAGATAAGTTTATTAGGGTGCACAATATTTTGGGGAACACAATATCACCACACCTGTCCACACCAACAAAGCCAACCTCCTAACAGTACTAGGAGATTATGGGGCAATTATATTCAAACTACCACACACATCAACCAGTATGGTGACACACACCTGCCATCCAGCACTCAGGAGGCTGAGACAGGAGGATCACTTGAGCCCAGGGTTGGAGACCCTGAACACATACAAAGACTCCATCTCAGAAAATAAAAGGAGCACAGTTTCTCTAAGTCATTGCTACTGAAAATAAAACTCTTTATTCTGACAGTACCTACCATGTTTCACCCACAGTAAACAATTCAAGAAAATGAAAATAAATATAGCATCCATATTTTTAGATTATTTTTTGTATGGGTTTTTGGCCTGTGTGTATGACTGATACCTGCAGAGGACAGAGTGGCCATTGGATCCCCTGGAACTGGAGTTAGAGACAGTCATTTTTCATTCTTGTGTTCAAGTTGTAGCCTAGGATAGGGTTAGAAATCAGAAGATATGAAAATAACATGAGTAGCAGGGAGTTGTTTTTAAAACATTTCTAATTTTCTAATATCATTTCAAATACTTGAGAGAATAGTCATTCACCTATAAACTTACCTTCCCTTCTTTGTCTCCTCAATGGACTTCTCCTTCCTCACCCCTTGGGTCAATACGGGACACTCTGTATAAGGTAAGACCCTCTCTGACCTGAGAAGACTCGGTCTGGGAGATAGGTCCCAGATATCACTGTCCTGAGGACGGGTCATTTGGAGATCTTCAGATCACAGATGGAAAGCCCCCAGGCAGCAGGGATCTCCACCATCCCCCACAAAGATCACTGTGTGGCCTTGATTCAGCAGCAGACTGCTCTCAACTTTCACGTTCATTACTTCCACGAGACTTGCAAGCAACGGAATATAAAACCCCAAGTTCAACCTTTTTTAACTAAACAATTCTATTTAATGGCAGCACATCTTATGATCTCATTCTTGGATTCCTTTCATCCTGGTTTCAAAGGTGAAGCTACTGGAATCCATCTGAAGGGCAGGAAAGGAACGAAGTGCCCAGATAATCTAGGACTTTATCAACTCCTTGGTAACGTTACCACAACCACCTCTTACTGTTTCAGGTTAAGTCCTCAAAAAATCACTGGAGGCCAGGCGTGGTGACACACACTTTTGCTCCTGGCACTCGGGAGGCAGAGGTAGGTGGATCTCTGTATGAGACTAGCCTGATCTACAGCGTGAGTTCCAGGCTAGTCACAGTCATATAATAAGACTGTCTCAAATTTTTTAAAAATGCACTTGAATTTCTGGTTCTTTTAGAAAGAGCTTTCATTGAGTGTTTACTAAGAAGCATTAGACATATGAAGATCATGGGCTGAGAAGGCCATTCTGGTTTTGGTGTAATTAGACTCTGCCGTGCTGAGTCCAAAAGGTGAACATGGTACATCCAGATCACAAACAAAATGGGGAGAGCTCAGAGGGAGGGAGTCCTTCCAAGCTCTGTGGTAACTGAAGAAGGAAGTGGATCAGGGAAGGCTTCGGGCAAAATGAACAGAGGTGAAGGGTGAGCAGGTGTGGGGCCTTCCAGTTAGTTATTCAGTGAGCATGAAAGGAAACCGGTGATCCATCTGGCTGCAGCCTGCAAGTACATGGGACCAATGGAGGGGGAGTGGGAAGGAAGTCTGTCAAGTTCAAAACATGGAAGGGTTAGATGATCAGGGAAGTTTTTTGAGACAGGAGACAGAAAGGCCCGTTAGGAAGTCATTTAAATCACACCGTGGAGGAATGGCTATTCTAACTGTACGGCAGTTCATTCACGGTCTCCTCAGTCCAGCCATTCTGTTTGTGTTCCCTATGTAGATAAAGCCAAAGCTGATAATTTGGGAGCCACGTGAGGAACCAGAAACATTAAAATCATTGCATGGGTAAGAGTGAGCCGAGCATTGTGGTTCACACCCTGAATCCCAGGCAGAGGCAGGTGACTCTCTGTGAGTTCAGTGCCAGCCAGGGCTCAATAGTGAGGCACTGTCTCAAGCTCCCAACTCCCCAAAATAATAATATCCCTAGAACAAGATGAGAATGTTATAAAAAATCACAATCAAAAGAAAAAAATCAAGATGTGGTATCTTATACCTGCAATCCCAGCACTTGGGAGACTCGAGCAGGAGGAGAACAAAGAGTTCAAGACCAGCCTGGGCAACATTATGAGTTCTAGGCCAGTCAGGATGCAGACTGAGACCTTGTCTCAAGAACAAAGGAGAAAAAGAAAAGGAGAAGAGGAGGAGGGAAAAGGAAAGAGTTTCAAGTAATGAGTAAACAAGATCGCCCAAACAAAACTAATCTAAGTATACTAGAACATAAAATAAATAATGAGGTATTGGTCAGTATCTTATCCTAGGTGGGATAAACAGACTGTTGTGAGAGCGAGCTTCACATAGCCTAGGTGGCCTAGAAGTCAACAGAGGGTGACTTGAACTCCCAATCCCCCTGCCTCTACTCCCCAGTGCTGGGATTACAGGCATGCACCACTTCACCTGGAAACAGATTTTTTTATTTTTTTTAAACTATCCTTTTTTGTTCCTTTTGTGCTTTTGTGTATGTGTATATGTGTGATGTGTATGTGTGGTGTGTGTGTGTGTGTGTGTGTGTGTGTGTGTGTGTGTGTGTGTGAGAGAGAGAGCGAGAGAGAGAGAGAGAGAGAGAGAGAGAGAGAGAGAGAGAGAGAGAGAGAAACAGGCTTTATACAGCCCAGGCTTTATGGGGGCCCACAGAGGCTCCCTAGTAAGGTCTTACTCAGGTCAGAAAGTCTGAGCTTGCCTTGCCCAGCAGGGCTGCATAATGGAATGATTTGGCCAAGGGCGTGGTTACCAGGTGTTCTGAAGGGTCTAAACTTGGCACTTTATAGCTGGACGACCTTGGAAGAGGGAGGTCTTTTGCCCATCCCTCGCTGATGGATAAATGGCCCATTATGAATAAAGTTGAGGTGACTGGGTATTGACCCAGGACCCTCCCAAAGCAATCCTGTGTCTCTATCTTTCTCTCCATCTACATTTATATTTCTATCTAACATTTCCTCATTCATCACTCCTCCCCCCAAAAACCCTTCAACAGGTCAGAGTCCAGCTCCAACCTGTCTGGTCTTGAACTCTGTTCTGTTTGACTTCCTGATCATTGGCATTATGGACTTGTAGTACCACATCCCTTTGATTTTGATTTTCTATTTTCTTCTTCTTCTTTTTGTTTTCTTTTTTCTTTTTTTTTAAATGATCTCATTGTATAGCCCAGGCCATCCTGGGACTCACTATGTAGTGTAGGTTGACTTAGAACTGTCAATTCTCCTGCCTTAGCCTCCAGAGCAGTGATTCTCAACCTGTGGACCTCGACCCCTGTGACAGCTGAACAATCTTTTCACAGTGGTTGCCTAAGACCATTGAAAACCACAGATATTTACATTATGATTCATAATAATAGCAAAATTACGGTTATGATGTAGCAACACAATAATTGAGGAGCTGTACTAAAGGGTCGAGTCATTAGGAAGACTAAGAACCACTGCTCCAGAGTGTTTAGAATGCTGGCCTATATTTCCATGCTCCACCAACCTTGAGCTTTTCTTAAGGACACCGGAGAGCAGGAGGGTAAAAATCAGAAAGCTCTACTTCAAACAAACAGATCTAAGAAGGAACAGAACCCAATGGAAAAGGAGTTCTAGAATAAAACACTTCTACAACTGAAAATCCAAAGTGAACAGGGCACCTGAGGGGCCCATTCTATAGGTTTCAAAACAATTGATGAGCAGGAGAAATGGCTCAGGGGTCAAGAGCACCTCTTCTGCGCCACGAGGACCTGAGTTGGATCCATGTAACAATCCAGGTGTTGCTGTACATGCCTGTTACCCCAGCTTCAAGAAGGGAAGAGGCAGGAAGATAGCCAGGGGGCTGGCTGATCAGTCGCCTGCCCAAGAAAACACAAGCCCCAGATGTAAGGAAAGACTCTGCCTCGAAAGGGGTAAACATGGGTGATGGAAGAGGACATCCTATTCCCTTCAACTGCTGCACCCTCACACTCACACAAACAAATAGTTTATTTTACCATTCTTTACACCCCAAAATTAAATACACATCACTGTAAATTTTCAGAGCAACACCAGGCATAGTGGTGTATGCCTTTAATCCTAGCACTTAGGAGGCAGAGGTAGGCAGATCTCTGTGAGGTCAGCCTGGTCTACAAAGCTAGTTCCAAGACAGGGCAACACAGAGAAACCCCGTCTCAAAAAAACTACAAAATAATAATAATAATAAATAATAACAATAATAATAATAGTAAATAATTGCAGAACAAGGAGAATAAACAAGTGGTCCTGTCTTAGGTGAGTGGTTTCCAAATGTATTCGCAGGGTCTAGGATTTGACAGTTTCTTTGGGGAGGTATGTTAGTTTCTTTTATTGTCTATTCTTTTCTTCTATGATAAAACAGCTTTCAGTGTGAGCAGTCACTGCAAGGAAGGCTTGTAGTGGGAACATTAACAGCCATAGTCAGGAAGGAGAGAGAGAAAAATGTTGGTGTTCAGCTAACTTCTCTTCCTGGTCTGGAATGCCAGCCATGGGAGGTTGCAAACTAAATTCAAAGTGAGTTTTCCTTCCTCGGTTAAACCTTTCTAGAAATCCTTTCTTTCTTTTTAAGCACACAGTATCCCCAGGCCGTCTCCCACTCAAGTGCTAACCAGGCCTGATCTTGCTTAGCTTCCTAGAACAGATGAGATCAGGTGCGTTCAGGGTGGTATGGCCATAGGCTAGAAACACTTTCATAGATATACCCAGAGATGTGTTCCCATGGTGATTCTAAATCCAGTCATGTTTGCAAAAAAGGTTAACTGTCACAGTTCTACCCCTTGTCAACTTGGCACATCATTTTTTTTTAATTGTACTTCATTTGGGTTAGGGAGATGGTTCGGTGGGAAAGAGAGCTTGCTGTGAAAGGATCTGCTTTCAAAACCCCACCAACCACATTTCTTTCTTTATTTATAGATTTATTTCATGAGTGTGTATCTACGCGTGTGTATGTGCACCACATGCATACCTGCTACCCTGAAGAGTTTGGAAGAGGTCACTAGAGCCCCTTGCATTGGGGTTACAGATGGTTATTGTATAAGTCAGGGTTCTCTGGAGAAACAGACAGAACTGACAGAGTATATATAGTCTATCTATGTGTGTGGGATTTATTAGCATGGCTTACAGGTATAGATTATGGTCTGACTGTTCCAATAATAGCTGTCTCCTGATGGAAAATCCAAGAACCCAGTGGTTGTTCCGTCCTCAGGCTGGATGTCTCAGCTGGTCTTCCGTATGTGCGGGAATCCTGAAGAAGTCGGCTCTACTACCAATGAAGGAATGGTCTTGCCAATGAGAGTGAGGGCAAGCAGGCAAAGAGAAAAAGCTTCTTTCTTCCATGTCCTTTATATAGCCTGCCACCAGAAGGTGAGGTGGATTTAAGGTGGATCTTCCCACCTCAGAAGATCCAGATTTAGGGTAGGTCTTCCCACTTCAAATAATTCAATCAAGAAAAATCCCTCACAAGTGTACCCAGCTGCTTGGGTTGTTTTAGTTAATTCTAGTGTAGTCAAGTTGCCAATCAAGAAGAGCCATCACGATTATGAACCACCATATGGGTACCAGGAACTGAACCCAGGTCCTCTGCAAGAGCAACAAGTACTCAACCAGAGACATCTCTTCACCCTCCCCCTCCCCAAACCAGATTAAAACAAAACAAAGTCTATACATACATGCCTGTAACTCCAGCATTGGAGAGTGGAGACAGGTGAATCCCAAGAGCTTACTGGCTGACCAGCCTAGCTCAAACTGTCAGTTTCCAGTCCAGTAAAAAACCATGTCTTTTAAATAAGATAGACTAGTGGCTCATTTAATCCCAGCAGAAACAAATGGGTTTCTGTGAGTTAGGTCAGCCTGGTCTACATAAACTAAAACTCCTGAAAAGAAACTATGTTTGCAGAAACTGAGTGATTCAATTTTCAGTACTGTGGAGAGACTGAGATGTTGCAGATCCAGAGGGTAATTACCTCATTTGGGGCTAGTTCTAGCCCTTTGGAGCAGCCAGTCTTTACCCATCTGTGTCAGAACTAACATCTTGTGACTAATGGGAACCTTTTGTTATCTATTAACTTAGCAGACCAATACCATTCCAAAAGCCTATAGATACTGTAAGCAAGTGTTACAACTCTGGGGGAAAGCTGCTAGATCAGCTCTGGCAGCTGGAGCTGCAATGGGACAGCTCAGCTCTAGAGGGAAGGTGTCCTGACTGTTTGGGAGTCAGGCTATCCTTGGTGTGGTGGTGGGGGGGGGAGTCTCCCCCGAAGTATATAGCAATCCTGCTCCTCTCCTGGAGAGCCGCTACAGCTGATTTGCTCAGCTCCTACTTAAGGGGGCTTCCTAGCAGAGTTCTGCTTCTTCTCCAGCCCAAGACGTTGCTTCTTTTGTTTCACTAAAGGGGAAACTCCTGCAGAAATGTAACAGTCTCCTTGCCTCCTGCAAAAAGTTGTTACTTTTTCTGCTCCGCCTTTGCTCAGTTCCCTAACGGATGTCTCAGCAAGGTTCTGTTCAGCTTCGCCTTGCTTAGGCCCTCTAAGGGAACGTCTCTGCAAAGGTTTTTTCTGCTCAGTCCCCTAAGGGAGTCTTGGCAAGGTTCTTCTCGGAGCTGGCAAATGAAGATCTTCACACCCAAGACTCTTTTGAGAAAGAGATTTATTTGGGAAGGAGGAGTCCAGGAGAGTGGCTTCCTCTACCAGTGTGGGAAAGAACAGCCAACAACTGAACAGGCAGGGTGATTTAAATAGGGATTCTTAGGGGTGGAGTTTCTCCAGGGAGATTTTCTGTTCAGGGATTGGTTAGTTTCATTGGTCAGGGGCAGAGATGGCCCTAATTTCAGAGCCCGTTTCTTTCACTGGCCTTTCTTAGCTTTTTGGCTTTGAGGCCAGGGCATATTTCTTTCACTGCCTCTGACTCCAGGGACAAAGTGTGTTTCTTTGGCACTGGTTTCAGAGTCAGGGCCTCTTTCTTTGGTTCTGGGTTCAAGGATAAAGTGTTTCTTTCTCTGGCTCAGGTCCCAGATCTAGGCTGTGTTTCTTTCACTGGTTCTGGGCTCCAGGGTCAGGGTGGGTCTCTTTAGCAGACCCCTTTTCCCTACAGACACCATCTTGGGCCTATAGAAAAGCTTCCCCCATCTGCATTTGCTTCTCTGATGTACCCACCAATGTATTTGAAACTTGCCTTGATTTATGACTTTCTTTGTTCTGTAAAGCTATAAAAACTTCTTGAAACCTCTTCCATTGGAAGCATGGAATTTGGGGTAACCCAACTCTGTGTTCCTGGGCCATGGTCACTCAAAATGGCTCCAGAATAAACTACCTCTTATTCCTCTAAGATGAGGGCTATGGTTTTGTATTGAAAATAGTGAATTACAGGCCAGCTAAAGCTACATATGAGACCCTGCCTCAAATAAAATAAAAATAAGCAATAAAGGGAGACTCCTATCCTCCTCTTCCATCCTCCATATGTATGCATACAAATAAATGCCACACACATGTGCATATACCCCCCACACTCACACACATCACATATAAATAAATAAACAAACTTTTAAAAATGAATTGCACCGCCTTCAAGTTTTCAGGACACAGGCAGAATTGCAGCTGGTTTCTTCTCAAGAGTGTAATACAAACTGCCTCTAACACAGTCCCTGATACAGTAATTGTTCCTCCTGAAACTCATGGGCTGGGCCTCCACTGTTCTATTTCTCTTAGCATTCTGGTTTTCTTTTTTTTGGGGGGGGGGGGCGTTCAAGACAGCACTTCTTTGTATATGTCCTAGGACTCACTCTGTAGACCAGGCTGGCCTCGAACTCTCAGAGATCCACCTGCCTCTGCCTCCCAAGTGCTGGGATTAAAGGTGTGGGCCACTGCCACCGCCACCACCCTGCTCATTCTGGTTTTCTAAACTCCCACCAGAATGGCCCTGTTAAGCTCTGCTTACAGTATTCTAGGGCTTCTCTAGCCTGCAGCTTCCAACTCTCCCCCATTTCTCCTGCAAACTAGTTCTAAAGGCCTAAGAACCACATAGGTTTATCACAGAAAAGTCCCAGTCCCCAATTTTCTGCATTAGTTATTTTTCTCGTTGTAACGAAGTATCTGATAAAAACCAATTTAAGGAAGGAAGGGTTTGGCTCAGAGTCAAACAGGACAGGGAAGGGTTGGTGGCAGATGTGGAAGATGGCTGCCACGCTGTGTCTGCAAACAGAGAGAGGTAAGTGTGGGTGCTTAATTTGCTGTCTTTTTTATTCGTTCCCAAAGCCCAGCCTACAGGATGGTGCTCCATTCAGGCTAGGTCCTCCCTCCTCGTTTTTATCATCCTGGAAGCATGCTCACAGACACACACAGGTGTCTAGCCAGTTTTCTCCAGTCCTGCAGAATCTCTCCAATCCACATCCCGCAGCCGCTTGGTCCCAAATAAACACACACAGGCTTACATTATTTTTAAACTATGGCCATGGCAGGTTTCTTGCTAGCTAGCTCTTATATCTTAAATTAACCCATTTCTATAAATCTATACTTTGCCTCATGGCTTACCGATACCTCTACATCTTGTTTCTCCTGGCAGCGTCTAGCAGCATCTGCCTTACCTCTCCTTTCTCTTCCTGTCTGTTTGGATTTCCCACCTGCCTCTAAGCTGCCTTGCCATAGGCCAAACGGCTTTATTTATCAACCAATAACAGCAACACATATTCACAGCATACAGAAAGGCATCCACAGCACAGGGGGACTCTAAATTCAGCCATGTTGACAATGAAAAGCAACCATTGCAGCAGCTGACCCCAAAGAAACAGTAATAGAGAAGTGGCAAGTAAGTCATGGAAGGAAATGCCTACCCGGCAGGACACCATGATCACAAAGGTAGTTTTCCCAAGACAAGTCTCATCTGTTCCACTAAATCGTGCTGAGTGCACTCTACCAACTCAGCTACATCCCAGCTGTCCCCTCACCAATTCAAAATTTCTTAATGAAGGCCTAGGGAGATGGCTCGGCGGGTAAGAGCACTTCCTGTTCTTCCAAAGGACCAGAGTTTGGTTTCCAGCACCTACATGGGGAATTGCTTGTAACTCCGGCTCTAAAGGATCCAAAGCCTTCTTCTAGACTCCTAAGGTACCTGCACTCACCTGACATCACACACACACACACAAAATCGTGCTTATGTGTATGGGTGTTTTGCCTGCATGTAAGTAATGGAGACTATTGGGGTCCAGCCCCTCAACAGCCCTCTCTCAGGGTCTGGGGAAGAATCTACAACCAGCTGATAATCTAATCTTTAATGATATTAAATGAATCTACATGCACAAAACTCTTTAGTCCATACACTTTATTCTTCTGAGTCAGTTCTCTCTACACAGCTTCTTTTCTGCTCTCACACTTAGCTCCTTTCTTGCCTGGTTCTCTTTACATCTTTCTGCTGTTCCCTCTAAGACTACCTTAATTCCTTGTAAGACAAATTGCTAAGTAGTCTTATTAATTAAAAACCTGGAGCCAGATATTGGGGTGAAAACCGAGAGATCAGAGGAATAGGACAAGCCACAGCCAATCTCACCTTACCAACCCTCAGCCTCCAAAGAGAGCTACTTCCTGTATAGCCACACCTATATGACTTTCTGTCCCTGCCCTCTTACTTCCTCTCTCTGCCCAGCTACATCACTTCCTCTTTCCACCCAGCTCTATCACTTCCTGTCTGTCTGTACAGACCTGCAGACCTCTATGGTTAACTAGTGCTGGGAATTAAAGGCGTGTGCCACCACACCTGGCTCTGTTTCCAATGTGGCCTTGAACTCACAGAGATCCAGATGGATCCCTGCCTCCTGAATGCTAAGATTAAAGGTGTGTGCTGCCATTGCCTGACTCCTATGTTTAATATAGTGGCTGGCTTTTTCCTCTGATCCTCAGATAAGCTTTATTGGGGTGCAAATAAAATATCACAATTCCTTTATTTAATTCTGCCCCATCCTGGTCTTTCTCATCTCATTCTTACCCACCTAGTTCTTTCCTCTTCCTCTTTTTCCATCTCGTCCTTCTAGTTTTCTCCTCTAGTCCTTCAATCTAGTTCTCCTCTAATCCAGTTCTCTTCTTATCTAGTTCTTCCCCACCTCAGTTTGTTCCTCTCCAGTTCTTCCTTTCTCTTTTTTCTTCTCCGTCCTTGCTCTGAAAATAAAACTGCCTTTTATCCCTTTGGCCCTTATCTCTCCAAGCCGTTTTCTGGGGGTGGGAAGTGTACTCAGTCTCTACGCAACTCCCATCACAGCTAAATGCACCTGGTAATTGTTAAAAGGAGATCTAAAACTAGAGATAAGATTTGGAAAAGGAGGAAGTTAAGTTTAATTAGCACATCCGCCAGGCCTTCTCAGATAGTCTGGATGCTTACGTCTGTTCTTAGAAATCTGTGAGGTATCTCAGATAAGATACTTTCGTCCGTCCGTCTGGGAATGGCCCTGGCCAGATGCTGCTAATGACGATAATTACAGAAAGGCCTGAAATTAGGGATCCTGGCTGCGTTACTGCTCAGAAGGTTATCTAAATATTCCATTAGTAGAGGGGAAGATAGTGCCCAATGAATGATGGAAAAAGCTACAATAGCACACGAGAAATTCATAGCAGGAAACAGCTAATAATCAAAAGCCAATATCACCAAGACTCCTTGAGCCTGGGCTTGACCTCTGGAAGAGTTCTTAACTCCTCCAAGTCTAGCTTTGTCATACTCAGCTGAATTCCTGCTTCATCTATTTCTGCAGCCTACAGCACGTAAGTATGTGTACCACATTCATGTCTGGTGTCTGTAAAGATCAGAACTGGAGTTACAGATAGTTATGGTATAGCCCCAAAAGTAAATCCTAAAGAGAAGTGGGAGAGTGAGGAGCCGGAAAGACAGCTAAGCAGCTCAGATCATGTCCTGCTTTTCCAGAGGACCAGAGTTAAGGCAGTTCACAACAGCCTATAACTCCAGCTCCAGGGCCATTCAATGCCTTTGGCCTCCTCAGACACCTGCACAAACATGCACACATCCACACACAGGTACATACACATGATTACAAATAATAAAATTAGTCTGGTCGTGGTGGTGCCTCCAACACTCTGGAGGCAATGGCAGATAAATCTCTGTGAGTTCAAGGCCAGCCTGGACTATGGAGCAAGTTCCAGGACACCCAGGCCTATAAGGAGAGACCCTGTCTGAAAAACAAAAAGATTCTGAATGAGCCAGCTTCCTAGACCCCAAGCATCCCAAATGGACCTATTAGACTGGTACAACTTTTCTTCCCCTTGAGATAGTTCTGTGCCCTGTATGGACAAACCTCTGTAAGTGTTCAAGGTCTCCACTCCCACACCCTACTGTGGCTTCTCAAGACCTATGATACAGCAAGCCCTCAGCTCTGCATCTCAAACACCATCCCTAACTCACCTACTTCAGACATTTAGTTCCCTATAGAGACTTTCATAGGCAGTATGTCTCTGAAACTCCTCCACTATAAAATGATTATAAAACTGTACATGAAGTCTGTTCAGACCACTTACATATTAAGCTAAACTAAACCCCATTAGGGGCTATTTCTGACCACTGAACTTAAGTCATCTTTAAATGGTCACACTTCCCGGATTTCAGGTGAACTTTCAGTATAGTACAAATTGAAGACTCCTCTCACAGTGACTAAAGGCTAGCATATCACAGTCCTGTGGTGGGAGTAACTTACTCCTTTAGATAAGGTTTGCAAGTGCCATTCCATCTTTCCATTCAGAAAAGCTGGAAGGTTAGTGCTGTGACACACCAGTCCCAGGTCTGTCCCAGGGATGGCTGATAGATGGTGTTCGAATTTATATAACACCTTCCCACTGAGTCATGGCTGGACTCTGTGGCCTACAGTCCCAGAGGCTGGGGGAGGAGGAGAGCATGGCATCAGCATCTGCTTGGCATTTGCATCATAATGTAATGGCACCACAGGGCAAGACAGCAACTGCCATGATGGAAAAGGTTTCCCTTCCTCTTCTGAGAAAACCATGGATGCCATCAAGGGGGTGGGAGAGAATCATCTAATCCTAACTACCTCCCAAAGGCCCATCTCCAAAAGCCATTACCCTATGACTTTAGGGATTAAATTCCCAACATATTAACTCTGAGAAACATCCAAACCAGCATTGCAGCTGAGTGCAGAGGTCCAAATTTTCCAGTACACAGGGGAGTGGACAGGGTAGGGGCAAGCCTTGACTCCAGCTAAAAGTAAAACTGTAAGTTTAAGGATATTTAAACATGTATGTATGTATGTATGTATGATTGATTGATTGATTGATTTGAGATAGGATTTCTCTATACAACCCTGGCTGACCTGGAACCTGCTATGTAGACCAGGCTAGTCTTGAACTCATGGAGATCTGCCTGTCTCTGCCTCTTGAGTGCTATGATTAAACGCATGCAACGTCCATGCCCAGCTAATGCTTACTTTTTAATTGACACAGTAACTGTATATATTTGTGGGGTAACCTCTTTGATTTTACATTTAGAAAGTGAGTTCCCCCAGGCCTGTGGCTAGGTTATAGCTCTGTGGTAAAGCACTTCTGGCATGCATAAGACTCTGGGTACAACCTAAGACAGAGCACCTGTGTGGCCTGGGCAGGCGTCTCCATGACAGGTAAGGTGACCTGCTGACGTCCCACGCAACTCAAGTCAGAAGCTCATTTTTTAATAAAAGGGGGACCTGTAGGGCCCTGGCCCCCGTTTTGGGTAACTGTTGCCTTGCTTGCGGACCTTGACCTTGATATCCTCCCTATGCTAATTCCCTGCCAGGTTCCACCCTCCTGAATGCTTAAGGGAAGTTCCTTGTCTGTGTATCCTGAATAATAGGCATTAACAGATTAGATGAAAGATTGTAAAACATCAGTAGCGAACTTCTGCCCTCCGGGGTCCTCCCATTGTGCTGTAAGCCTGTATTTAAGACCTCCTCCCCCCTTCAATAAATGACATTCGGCATTTAAAATTTAATATATATATATATATAATTGAATGAATACTGTGAATGTAATCTATGAATACCACAAATGTGATTAATATCATGAGTATAATTAATGAATATCATGAGTGTAATTTAAAAAATAAATAAATAGATAGATAGATAAATAAATAAATAAACAAACAGACAGACAGACTCTGGGTACAATCCCTAGTACAGGAAAAATCGAAACAAACAACAAAAACTTCCCATGTCTGCATGACTGCTAAGAAACCACAGCAAACCAGTGAGTCAGTGACAATCAAATATCAAAACTGCAAAGTCGTCACTCAAAAATTATTGACCAAAAAAAGCATTCAGATTGGGATGTGGTAGAGGTCCCTGCTTCCTCACCATGTTCAGCTTCCCTCATTACAGCATCTTTACCTGTTCCTTCTGCACCAGATCCCTGGTGAGGATCAAAAGCCCAGGGCAATGACCGCTCCTAGAGTGTCTAGGAGTTCAGATTAGGAACTAAGAAAGCAAACAAACCACGGCCAACATCTGCCATACAGACAGAAGTGTGTGCGTGTGTTCCTTTGAAACATAATAAAACACTTAACAAGTGACATTTAACAGTTTGTGTATTTCTACATCTGGAGGCAGGTGGCCTCCAGGAGCTGAGAGCATCTCCTGGCTAATCACCGAGGAAAAACAAAGTGCCACCTTCGCTCCACCTGGCTGACAACCAGCAAAGGGGAAAGGCACTTCAGTCCTGTGGCTGTAAGGATGCACATAAACTCTGCCAATGGCCTGAGACACTGGAACGGACACTTGCCTAGCCACGTCTCCAAGAGAGAACACTACCTAACCAGGTTCCTTATCACCTTTGTGAGCTCGTGTTGAATGCACTGCTTAACTGTGGCCAGGCTTCTGACACAAAAAAAATTACAACGAATGTACCTTATTCTATATGGCTGAGGTCAGGTTACACAGCAACAGGGCAGGATGCAATAAGTCAAGCTGAGGAAGGAACAATTAGCTGCAGTGGAATCTGTTTAAAATATTTCATGCTCCATTTAAAATGGAGGTAGAGCAGACATCTATAATCGAGGCAACAGGAAGGTAGGAGCGGGAGCTCAGGGTCATCCTCAGCTACATGGTGAGTTTAAGGGCAGCCTGGGCTACATGATGCTCTGTGAAGGTTAAGAGAGTTGAGGCAAAAGAAGGCCATAAGTGATCCTTCAAAGAATTATGGGCAGCTGCTTAATATAAAGAGAAAAGTATGTATAGTGATGAAATATGAGAAGGCTATGCTGAGAAACGCTGTCATCTCAGACACAATCACCTACAGATCAGTCATAGCAATCACCCTGATAAAAGAACAGGAAGAGATTCAAAGCTATGCATGGAAATCAGAGGGGAACACTGTAGCACACCTGTGTCCAGCCCAAACAGCCTCAGGAAATACCTGATATCTCAAGTCTTTTCTAAGTGAAAGGACATGAACAATAGTTGTTAATAGTACTTTATTTAGTGTTGTTTTTAGTAAGCATACAAAACCTTCTCACATGCACACCACTCAACTTTGCTCTGACTTGCTGCCCCATTTCTGTCTGCTACCCCACCAACTTGTCAACACTCCCCCACTTTTCAGGTCCTCTGTGGGTGTGCGTGGGTGTGTGCCTATGTGCCCGCCCACCCGTGCACGTGCGTTTAGGTCAGTCACAGGAAAACTTGAAAGTGACTCTGTCCTTCCTTCCACTGAGGGTCCCAGGGACTGAACAATCCCAGGTTGTGAGGCTTGCATGCCAAGTGCAGAGCCATCTGGTCAACCCCTAAAACTCACTTCTTTATAAAGCACCCAACCTCTAGTACTTTGTTATAGCAACAGAAAATGGACCAGACACCAAGAAACAAATACTCCACAACCATTTAATTCTAAGAAGCTAATTTAATAAATAAGGAACCCCAAAGTCTTCAAAGATGCACCGAAAATGAAATGAATAATCAGTCCCGTCATTACTCATGGGAAAATTAAAAAGAAAAAAGGGAGAAGAAATAGAGGTTGATAACCATTCTTTTCATAGAGGTAAATACTGTTTTAATGACTCAATGTCACTGAAAGTTTTGACTAGGAAAGAGGAAAATAGGAGTCCACATTTGCTTTATACAGTGCTGGGAAGTCAATTACCTGTCACACTGTTCAAGAGTGGCTTGCTAAAACGTTGAAGAAATGAAAAACTTCATCTTTGTCATAGACTGCCACTTCAGTGGAACACTCTGTGCACATGACAGGGTGATAGATTTCCTCCACGTCTGTCTCCACGGGACCTTCAGGGTTAGACCTCATCTTCTTAGGACCCCGCTTTTTCTTCCTGTTTTCCGGATTCTTGTATCTTAGAACCTCCTCTCTGTTGACAGAACAATTCATCACAAACATTGCTCTGTACTGAGTCTTGTAGGATTCATGCCTAGAAAGAGAACAAAACGGAGAGTTTGGATTTAACAGTAGTCATTTTAGATCACATGTGAGAACACCTACATCAACAGCTACCAAAATAAAGATGGGGATTAAATTTGAAAGAGTCAGCCAGGCGTTGGTGGCACATGCCTTTAATCCCAGCATTCGGGAGGCAGAGCTAGGCGGATCTCTGTGAGTTCGAGGCCAGCCTGGTCTATAGAGTGAGATCCAGGACAGGCACCAAAACTACACAGAGAAACCCTGTCTCAAAAAAACAACAAAAAAAATTTTTGAAAGAGTCGTATATTTACTTATTTCTTTGAGACAGACCTACAAAAGCTAACCTAGAACTCACAATCCTCCTGTCTCAACCTCTCAAGTAATGAGAATGCAGGCATGCACCATCATTCCATGGAGAAATATATTTCTTAAATGGAATGTAAAGTTGGGCATAGTCGCACACGCCTTAGATTCCAGCACTCCAAGGAGACAGAGACATAGGGGTCTCTATGAGTTCATGGCCAGCCTGATCTACATATTTCTAATACAACCAGGGCTACATAGAAACTCTGCCTCAAAAATAAATAGAAGATAGATAGATAGATAGACAGACAGACAGACAGATAAATAAATGAAAACATATTGCTGGGCTGGGAATATAGTTCAATGGTAAAGCATGCCCAAAGTCTTGAGGTTTGATCTCCAGCACTGAAAAAATTAATTTTTTTTTAGATAGGGTCTCACTATGTAGCCCTGACTGGCCTGGAACTCCATATGTAAACCAAGCTGGTCTCATACTCACAGAGATTTGCCTGCTTCTGCCTCCTGATTACCAGGCTCAAGGGCATGTGCCACCATGCCTGGCACCAGCCCTGAAGCTTTTAAAATTTGTTTTCTCCTTTTGAGACAGGTTCTCACTATGTTTCCCTGGCTGGCCTGGAACTCTCAGAGGCCCACCTGAAAGAGACCACCGTACAGCGGGGGTTCCCTCACAGACCCCAGATTAGGCATAAACCACACAGAAACACCTGTTCTCTTAATAAAGAGAGCCTTTATTAAGTGGGGAAGAAAAGTTAAAGTGGCTGCTTTCTGACTCAGGCAGCAAACGAGCTTGCAGGTGTAATGTTTAAGAGGAGGAAAAGGGAGGTTTGTGTTGGAATGGGTTAGGATGCAGTGGTATATCTTGACTGGGCATGTTAATTAGGTGAACCAAAGAAAGCTTTTGATTGCTGGACTTCAATACTTTGATAGCTGGTCCTTGGTGGTCAGCCTCAGGAGGAGGAAGTGGCCAAATAAGGGGATTGCCCTTAGGGACTAGCTTTAGGGACGTAACCAAAACAGTAACGGTTCCTAGCAAGGCAGAGGGAACACAGGAGAAGGGCAAGGCCTGCCAGAGCCACATGGTGGGCTAGTGTCCCCTCACCACCTGCCTCTGCCACCTGAGTAGAAAACAGCATTTTTTTTTCTATTGCTTTAAGATGGCTCAGCTGTTAAGAACACTGGCTGCTCTTCCAGAGGTCCTGGGTTCAATTCCCACATGGCAGCTTACATCCGTCTATAATTCCAGTCCCAAGGGACCTGACACCCTCTTCTGGCCTCTGTGGGCAGTGCACAGACAGACATACGTGCAAGCAAAGCACCAGTACACGTACAATAAAAATAAAGGGGGAAGCTAGGTGGTGGGGATTCACGCCTACAGAGATACCCTGTCTCGAAAGAACAAAATAAATAAAAATAAAGGGGGAAGCTAGGTGGTGGGGACTCACGCCTACAGAGAAACCCTGTCTCGAAAGAACAAAATAAATAAAGATAAAGGGGAAGGGACAACTTTGATCCCAGAAAAAATAATTATTTCTAGAATAATTTTTAAATTTGTTTCTTAAACTTAGGAAGACAACTGGGTGGTGGCAGTACACGCCTTTAGGCAGGTGGATCTCTGTGAGTTCAAAGCCAGCCTGGTCTACAGAGTGAGTTCCTGGACAGCCAGCACTATTTCACAGAGAAACCTTGTCTCAAAAAACCAAAACAAACAAACAAACAAACAAACTTAGGAAGACAAAAAAGTTGCTGGGAATTTGATGGAAAATGTTTAAATTTTTTATTTATTTATTTGGATTTTTCGAGATAGGGTTTCTCTGTGTAACAGTTCTGGCTGTTCTGGAACTCGCTTTGGAGACCAGGCTGGCCTCGAACTCAAAGAGATTCACCTGCCTCTGCCTCTCAAGTGCTGGGATTAAAGGGGTGCACCACCACCACCCGGCTATGTTTAAGTTTTTTGAGGCAGGTCTTTACTCAGACCAGCTCATAACTAAGGCTGGCCTCTAACTCCTGGTCCTCATGCTTTGCCTTCCAGGTCGGGGACGCAGGCATGCACCACCATGCCAGCCCTGCATCTGTGGAGGTGGGGTTTGGAGAGGTGGGCACACATCACAGAATGTGTGGAGCTCAGAGAGTCAGTTCTCTTCTCCCACGACATGGGTCTTGGAGTGGAGCTCAGGCTGGGTGGTTTACCAACACCTTTATCATCTAGGCCATCTCGCCTACATTTTATTTTTCAAGACAAGGTCTTGCTATACAATCCAAGCTGGACTTGAACTTGATATATAGCTGAAGTAAGCTTTGAAATCAGGCTCTTCCTCTCCACCTTCCAAATGCTGTGGTTTTAGATGTGTGCTGCTCTGTGCAGTTTGAACCAAATTCTAGAGAACTCTTACAGGAAGGAGCCAGTAAGGAACCACAGTATATCGGAGACGAGAAAGGACTACCCAGAGTTTGAGGCCTGCCTAGTCGACATAGCGAGACTGTTTCGAAAACAAACAATGACAAAACACACACTTTAAATCTCCCTATGTGCAGAAATACTGAACTGATTCAAGTCTAAAATCAACTTGGAGGGAAACAAAATGCAAGTAAGAGGACCATGACACCTTACAACAGTGGCTGACACTTCAGCGAAAGTCAGAGACACTTAACGTCCTGTCTAGAATTATTTGACGTTTGTATTGTTTTGTTAAAAAAAAAAGTTTAGGCCCCAGAGAAGCTAGGTAACAAGGAGGACCCTAAGAGGGACACATGGATCACCCTGGGAAGGGGAAATAGATGAGATCTCCTGGGTAAACTGGGGGAAGGGGGAGTGTGGAGGGGTGGGAACGTAAGGGATCAGGATGGCCGAGTTGGGGGAGGGACAGAGAGGGAGAGCAATGAAAGAGACATCTTGATGGAGGGCCATTATAGGGTTAGGGAGAAACCTGGTACCAGGGAAACTCCCAGGAATCCACAAGGATGACCCCAGCTAAGACTCCTAGCAATAGTGGAGAGGGTGCCTGAACTGATCTTTTCCTGTAATCAAATGGTGACTACCCTAATTGTCATTATAGACCTTTCATTCAGTAACTGATGGAAGCAGATGCAGAGAACCACAGTTAAGCACTGGGCTGAACGCCAGGAGCCCAATTGAAGAGTAGGAGGAGGGATTATATGAGCAAGGGGGCGTCAAGATCATGAAAACCCACAGAGACAGCTGACCTGAGCCTGTGGGAGCTCACGGATTCTGGACTGACAGCTAGGGGGCCTACATGGGCCAACCTAGGCCCTCTGCATGTGGGTGACAGTTGTGTAGCTTGGTCTGTTTGTGGGGCCCCTAGCAGTGGGACCAGGACCTGTCCCTGATGCACGAGCTGGCTTTTTGGAACCTGTTCCCTATGGTGGGATGCCTCGCTCAGTCTTGATGGAGTGGGGAGGAGCTTGATCCTGCCTCAGCTTGATGTACCATGCTTGACTCTCATAGGAGGCCTTACCCTTTCTGAATGGAGATGGAAGAGGAGTGGATGGGGAAGGGGTAGAAGGGAGGTAGGGGGAGGAAGGAGGGGGAGAGGAGGGAGGAGAAACTGGTTGGCATGTAAAATAAAGAAAAAAAAAAGATTAGGCCAGGAGCAGTGGTGCACGCCTTTAATCCCAGCACTTGAGAGGCAGAGGCAAGCAGATCTCTGAGTTCAAGGCCAGCCTGGTCTACAAAGCAAGTTCCAGGACAGCCAGGGATATACAACAGAGAGAGACCCTGTCTCAAAAAAAAAAAAAAAAAAAAAAAAGACTTATTGTATTTTTATATGTACAACTGTTTTGCCTGTATGTATGTACACCACATGCATGCCTGATGCTTGCAGAGGTTAGAAGAAGGTGCTGGATTCCCTGAGCTGCCCTCTGGGTGCTGAGAACCAAACCTGAGTTCTTAAAGATGTATTTATCGTGTATTCAGTGTTCTGCCAGCATGTACGCCTGCAGGCCAGAAGAGGGCACCAGATCTCATTGTAGATGGTTGTGGGTCACCATGTTTGCTGGGAAATGAACTCAGGACCTCGGGAGCCAGTGCTCTTAACCTCTGAGCCATGTCTCCAGCCCATTCTTGTTTTTTGAGGCAGGCCCTCACTTTGTAGCTGAGAGCAGTCTTGAACCTACAGCAACCATCCTGTTTGAACCTGCAAGTACTGGGATTATAGACCAGCAGAGGTTGAATTGCTATTAGTGAATAATTGCACTAATAATAGCTTTTTTTGGGGTTTTTTTTTTTTTTTGGCTTTTCAAGACAGGGTTTCTTTGTATATCCCCGGCTGGCCTGGAACTCGCCCTGTAGCCCAGGCTGTCCTGGATCTCGCCCTGTAGCCCAGGCTGGCCTGGATCCCACTCTGTAGCCCAGGCTGGCCTGGAACCCACAGGCCCCCCTGCCTCCGCCTCCCGAGGGCTGGGGTCAAGGGGCGCCGCCCTGCCGTGCTCCCCGCTCCTGTGTTTAAGCACCGCACCACCGGAGAGATGGACCTTTAGCAAACCCACGCTCTTCTTCAGACCCCGCAACTGTACCGTGCGCTACAGCCACTACCTTTCTACACTGTGGCCACGTAAACGCTTACACAAACAGCAAAAAGTCTACTTCTGATGTAGGCAAAGGCCACCAAACTGTCTTGGTTCTGGGAAAGGTTTGTTCGAGGGTGGGAGTCCGCTCGTTTGGGTGCATGTGATGTGTTTTCCTCTGTCCCTTACCTTTGGCAATCAAGGCACAGTGTAGTCATGCAGGCAGGGCAATTCAAAACAGCATCACTGTTTGGAACAGGCTGTTGTCTCTGATGTGGTCTCTGCAATCCAAAAGCGTGATAACTAAAACAGAAAAATAAATTTGAGAAGGAAAAATACATTAATCAACCAAATCCTGGTTTCTAATGTCACTGTCCAGAAAACGGAATCAGTACTCAGAGAAATGACTAGTTACTTTATTATTATTATTTATATTTTTGATCTATTTTTCTTTATGAATATGAATGTCTTATCTGCATGTAGCTAAGTGCACTACATGCATGCCTGGTGCCCTGGGAGGTCAGAAGAAGGTGTGGGGTCTCCAGGAACTGAGAGCCACCATGTGGGTGCTAGAAACCAAACTCAGGTCCTCTGCAAGAACAACAAGTGCTCTTAACCCATGAGCCATCTCTCTAGTACCAGAAATGGATAATTCTAGGGATCTGGTTTACAAGATCTATCTAAAACATCTTGGAGAGGCAGAAGGCTAAAAAAAAAAAAAAAAGTGTTCAAAAATAAACAAAAAAAAATTAAATCAAATCAAATTTCGAGGTGGCAGAGACTAACTCCTTAAGTCTGGAGGACTGCACACAGTAATTTTCTTTCAAAGTTGACAGTGTGGTGGTGGGATGTGGTGGTCCATGCCTGAAATCCCAGCCCCAGAGACAGAAGCAAGGGGATCCAGACTTCAAGGTCAGTATGAGCTAAAATGAGATGTGTCTCATAAAAACCAAACCTGACAACAAACCAAAACCCATAATATCAGTGTGATTGTGAGGAAATCTCAGGTGAATTCTAACAGGAAACTAACTCTTTCTCACACCTGGCCATAATTCAAGATACTTAAGAGCCCAAAAACAAGGAAAATCTAAGAAACTATTTTTACGTTTGTAGTCACAAACTTAAGCCAGGCGCTGGTGGCCTTTCATCCCAGCACTCGGGAGGCAGAGGCAGGCAGATCTCTGAGTTCAAGGCCAGCCTGGGCTACAGTGTGAGTTCCAGGACAGCCAGAGTTGTACAGAGAAACCCTGTCCCCTGTCTGAAAAAACATACATCGGCCAGGCAAGGTGCCCCACACCTGTATTCCTAGCAGTAAGGAGACAACAGCAGGAGATTACAAATTCAGCCTGGACTATACAGTGAGCTCCAGAGCAGCCTTGCGGGGAGAGGCATGGCACAGCTGGGGAGATGCTTGGTAAAGCACCTGCTGTGCAAAGTTTAAGGCCTGAGCTAAGAGCCCAAAGCCCACATAAAGAGCAGGCACAGAGGCACGGGCCACAGTGCTCTCCAGGACAGCAGGATGGAGACAGGCAGATACCTGGAGCTCAACCGAGCAGAGCTCTGGGTTCAGTAGAGACTGTTACAAAAACTGAAGATAGAGGAGCTGGTAGGATGGCTTACCAGGTAAAGGTGCTTGCCACTAACATCACAGCTGGAGTTCAACCTGGAGAACTTACATGATGGAAACAGAGAAGTGACTCCCAGAAGCTGTCCTCTACCCTCCACAAGGATGCCTTGCCACGCATGCACATAGCAATACTAAATTTTAAATAAATAAATGTAAAGTAAAATAAATTTGGAAAGCTAAGGCAGGAAGAACAAAAGTTCCCAATGCCAGCCTGAGCTACACAGTAAATCCCAGGCCAAACCATGCTTCCTTGGAGATCCTGACCCCAAAACAAAATAAAGTAAGTTTCAGGAAGTAAACAGCAGGGGGCACTGGAGGAAGCAGCACAGGCATAAGCCCGAGCGAGGAAAAGGACACAAGGAAAGAACTGGATGGAGCTAAGGGTGTGTACAGAGATCCCACCGAAACATCAACCCTCCAGACCTGGAAAACAGACAGCCATCCCCATCTGGACCGAAGCACAGCCTCCTAGGCACCGAGTGTAGCTCAGCAGCGGAGTACCTGCCTAGCATGTACAACAGCATAAATTCAATCTCCAGCACCACACACACAAGCACACAAAAAGTACATACACAGAATTACCATGTGATCCTCCAGTGCTCCTCCTAGATTTGTAACCAAAAACACAGAAGTAGGAACTCAAACAAACATCTGTGCTGTGGGATGTTCTGTATGGCAAATGTGTTGCTAATAAAACACTGATTGGCCAGTGGCTAGGCAGGAAGTAAAGGCGGGACTAACAGAGAGAATTAAAAGAACAGGAAGGCGGAGGGAGTCTCTGCCAGCCACCGCGAGGACAATGGCGGTGTAAAGCATGTAAAGATGCCGGTGAGCCACGTGGCAAGGTATAGATTTATAGAAATGGATTAATATAAGATATAAGAACAGTTAGCAAGAAGCCTGCCACGGTCATACAGTTTGTAAGCAATGTAAGTCTCTGTGTTTACTTGGTTGGGTCTGAGCGGCTGTGGGACTGGCAGGTGAGAGAGATTTATCCTGACCGTGGGCCAGGCAGGAAAACTCTAGCAACACATCTGTACACCAGTGTTGCCAACACTACTCATGACAGTCAAAAGGTACTTAGAACATCCTTCAGTGGACATGTGGATAAAACAATCAGGATATACACATGCAATGGACTGTTCAGCCATACAAAGAAGTACTGGGCTACAATGCAGACAAGCCTCAAAAGCATTTTGCTCTTGGGCCTGCAAAGTGATGCAAACTTTTAATCTCAGAATTTGGGACTAAAAAACAAAATAACAAAAAACATTTGGGAGGCAGAGGTAGACAGATCTCTGTGTATTCAAGGCCAGCCTGGTCTACATAGTGATGTTCCAAGACATCAAAAAATAAAATTAACTTAGAAGCTAAAATTCTGTTCTCAAAATAATTTAAAATTATAAAATAAGCCTGGTGGTACATACTCATAATCCTGGCATTTGGGAGGCCAGGGTAGCCCTGGGACTTCAAGGCCAGTCTGGGACAGACCCTGTCTCCACAAACAAAAAAATTTAAAAAAAAAAAAAAAGTTTTAACATGTCTATTAGGGAAAAGTTAGTTTGGAAAGACCAAAATACAAACCAACCAAGCACTGAAAAGTTAGTTTTATAGTCAGGCCTCTGGTACAGGCCCATAATCCCTGCTTCTGGTACAGCTGAGGCAGGAGGGCAAGTTCCAGGCCCACTGGGCTACAGAGTGACTTCAAGACCAGCCTGAACAACTCAATGAGACCTTGTTTTAAAAAGCAAAAAGCCAGGGCTGGAGAGATGGCTCAGAGGTTAAGAGCATTGGCTGCTCTTCCAGAGGTCCTGAGTTCAATTCCCAACCATCACATGATGGATGGCTCACAGCCATCAATACTGGGATCTGATGCCCTCTTCTGGCATAAAGGCATACATGCAGATAGAGCACTCATATACATAAAATAAATAAATAAAATGAAATAAAGCAAAAAGAAGGTTAAGGATAGAGATCGGTGATACAACACTTGCCCAGTGTGCTCAAGAGCCTAGGTTCAAACAGTTCCTAGTACCATGGTTGGCGGTAAGAGGGAAGCCAGGCATGGCGGCACACACCTGTAACCCCAGCACTTAGGCTGAGGCAGAAGTACTGTCAGTTAGCCAGAACAACACACATAATGAGCACCAGGCCAGCCAGGGCTGCACAGCAAGACCCTGGCTCACAACAACAATCTTAAATGAAGACACTGACTATGACAGTTTAGATCCATCAATAACTCGACAGTTAACTGTTGTGGTGACACAAACCTGTAACTCCAGACAGCATCTGGAAGGTGCAGGCAGCAAGATCAGGAGTTTAAGGCCAGCCCCAACTACATACTAAGTCTTGAAGCAGCAGGGGCTACATGAGAATCTATTTTAAAAATAAAGAAAAATTCAGCCAGGTAGTGATGGAGCAGACCTTTAATCCCAGGCAGAGGCAGGTGGATCTGAGTTCAAGGCCAGCCTGGTCCATAGTGTGAGTTAGGGCTAGACAGACAAACTCTGTCTTGCAAATAAATAAGTAGATAGATAAATAAATAAACAAACAAATGAATGAGTAAATAATCAATTACCTGACTAAAATCTGCTGGTTATTTTCAAATAAACTATTCAAGTTTTTGTCCTCAAATTGTTTTTGAAGTGTTTGTGTGAAAATAAATACAAATACAGTAAAATATGAAAGCAGGGAAAAAGCACGCTTTCTCTAAAGATTACAGATTTAAATTCTTACCCCCTTCTCTGTGCATCAACCCAGGCTTGGTCTCTGTTGTCTTTCTCAGGGTCATACAGCAGTTCATCATTTGTTGGGATCCTGCGCTGTTTCTTCTTCTTTTTCTTGGTCACGTGTGCTAATTTTTAAAAGGTTGAGACTATGGATCAGAATCATGTTTAAAGTTTACAATTCTTTAATATAAAATGACTCCTGATTCCCATACTATGTATTATTCTATTTGCATTATCTTTTAAAAGGAAGCCTAAAGCCTTCCTTTAGCCAGCAATCCCAACCCTGGGGAGGTCGAGGCAGGAGAATTACCACACCTGGACTACAGTGAGTTGCCTGGCAACAAAAACAAAACCTTACCCCAAAAAACACTACATGAAATTGAATAAATACAGCTAGTCTTCAAATAAGAGTTTTGTCCAATTAAGACACTAAATTAAAGATAGAGGAGGCGTGGTGGGGCACGCTTGTAATCCCAGCACTCCTGAAGCAAAGGCAGGTGAATCTTTGTGAGTTCAAGGCCAGCCTCATCTAGAGATAGCTCCAGGACAGTCAGGGCTGTCTCAAATGTTGGAGCTTTACCCAGCCGGTCTGTATAAAGACGATGATTGGCCCACGGGCCTGGGTACCAGGTGTCTGAGATGGTCTGCACCTGGCTGTGCTGGGGGGGAGGTCTTTTGCTCCACCCCTTGGCGTTCCTTTAAAAACCCTAGGGCAGAGACAGTCAGGGCCTGATGGATTGGGATCCAGGCCTTCTCGAGGCTAGCCTGTATTTTCTTTTTCTCTCCCCTCTATCCTTCTAACTAATATTTCCTGCTGCTTCTACTCAAGAGTACTCTGGGGAAATGTGGGGGTGGGGGATGGCCCCCTACACTCATAAAACTTAACAAGATTGAGGAGGCCAAAAGGCTAAGTTCAAAATAAAGAAAATTCACAGTCTCAAAAACCCATTTAAAACTAACTGGGCATGGTGACACATGTCTGTAATCCCAGTGCCTGGGGGAGAGAGGCAGTGGGATCATGAACTGCCACCAAGTCTGACACCCTGAGTTCAACCCCTGGGACTCACATGGTGCAAGAGAGAACTCTCAACAGGTTGTGTCTCACAGAGATCCACCTGCCTCTACTTCCAAGTGCTGGGATTAAAGGCGTGCGCCACCACCGCCCAGCAAGTCTGACTTTCCTGAGTCCATCAGCTTTGCTTCTAAATTAGTTGGTATCCCTGCCGGCAGAGCTCATAGGCTCGCTGTCAAAATGGCGTCTAGTTTGTTCAGCTTCATAGACTTTGCTAATAGAACTTCACAACAAATAACACATCATGATTTCTAAATTTCTGCTGTAATTATTGAGGGAAAACCATATTGTAAAAAAAATCCTCACTACAGTTTCTTAACATTTTTCTTAACATTGTCATAGGATGGTTTTCTAATGAAAACAATATATAACAATAGCTTTTATAAGACAAAAGATGATTCAGAGCGTATTTCAGTCAATGTAGTTCATTAAAATTTCCTATGATTGGCCAGGCATAGTGGTGCACAACTTTATTCCCAGCACTTGGGAGGCAGAGGCAGGTGGATCTCTGTAAGGTTAAGCCCAGCCCAGTCTACAAAGTGAGTTTCAGAACAGCTAGAGATGTTATGCAAAGAAGCCCTGTCTCGAAAAACAAAAAAAATTTCCTATGATTTACCATTCTCTGTTTTTCGTTGTTTTGTTGTTTACATACCTGTTACTATCAATAGGGGGCAGTATTCACATCAACCACAGCAGAATAGAAAAGACCGATCAGCAGTCAGATAAAGTTCCCATGGTACAGATTTTTTTCTTGCAGTAGTTGATGGTTTTACATTTACCCAGTAATTACAGTTCATCAAGTGTAGTTTTCCTTCCAGTACTGCTGCTTTCAACACCTCAGCTGCTCTCTACACAGTGTGATGGGTCTACACAAGTACATCACTGCACCAAACCTGTCGCACACACCTTTATTTGTTTAGGGTGTATGTGAAGGGGCTGGTACTCACATGTGGGTGTATCTGCATGTGGGCAGACTACAGAAAGGCAGATAGAGGAGCAGTGTCTCAGTTCCTAAGAACACTGGAAATATGTGTTTTCTGATGGTCTTCGACGACCCCTGTGAAAGGGGTCCTAACCCACATGGTGAGAACTGCTGTTGTAAATGCACACATCTGCACCCCCTGCCTTTCTTACTAACTAATTCTGCACCTCCATCAACAACATACAATTTCTTTCTTTTTTTTTCTTTTGAGACCAGGTCTTACTGTGTAGCTCTGGCTGGCCTGCCTCTGCCTCCCTGAGTGCTGGGACTAAAGATGCAGCCACCACACTTGGCTTAGTCTATAGTTTCTTAAAAATAAACTTTAAATAGAGGAGCTGGAAAGATGGCTCAGCAGTTAAGAGGACCCAGGTTTGGCCAGGGGACCCAGGTTTGATTTCCAGCACCAACATGGTGGCTCACAAACATCTCTAACTCCAGTTCTGGGGAATCTAACACCCTCTCCAGGCCGCCAAAGGCACCAGGCATGCACATGGTGCACAGATATACATGCAGGCCAAATACCCATTAACATAAGATTAAAAAAATAAATAAAACTCAGATGAAAAATCTAATATCAAGTAACTGCTAAGGCAGATATTATTCATAAAATACACTGCTGTGGGATGTTCTGTATGGCAAATGTGTTGCTAATAAAACACTGATTGGCCAGTGGCTAGGCAGGAAGTATAGGCGGGACTAACAGAGAGAATTAAAAAGAACAGGAAGGCGGAGGGAGTCTCTGCCAGCCGCCGCCAGGACAAGCAGCTTGTAAAGATGCTGGTAAGCCACGAGCCACATGGCAAGGTATAGATTTATAGAAATGGATTAATATAAGATATAAGAACAGTTAGCAAGAAGCCTGCCACGGTCATACAGTTTGTAAGCAATATAAGTCTCTGTGTTTACTTGGTTGGGTCTGAGCGGCTGTGGGACTGGCAGGTGAAAGAGATTTATCCTGACCGTGGGCCAGGCAGGAAAACTCTAGCAACAATACACTGCTAAATAAAAAGGTACTCACCTGCTTTGTCTTCATCCTCAGAATCGGAATCGAAATAAATGTCATCATAGTACTTTGTTGTGACTCCTCCACCACTCCCAACTCCTGAGGAAGTCCCTACCAAACCAGAAGTAAAGTTTACAAACTAAACCACATCTGATCCCCAAGAAACAAAAGGCCTCCCTATATATCTCCATCACCTCAATAGTATTAATTTACTCACCATCTCATTTGTGTGTCAATGTTTATACAGTGACTTATGTGGTGTCTGTGTCCTACGCACAAATAGGGAATTACTCCTGGACGAGTTTTCCAAATTAGGAGAAAATCATTCTTTTTCCCCAAAAATCCAATTAAAATTTAAATGCTATATTTCCAGGTTTTCAGCATATATATTCTATATACCTTTTAATTCACAATACAAATAGCTGTGGAGAATAGGAAAGGGATGTCTTGCTTCAAGGGGCATCAGACAAGGCGATGGACCAAGAACAAACTTCCTCTCTCCAGTTTGTCTTCGCATGCCTGTGTCCCTGACTCTTCCTCTGCTTCAATTACATCTTTCAGTTCTTAAGTTATAACACATACCAACATGAAAACCAGTTCTGACCAGTCTAACTTCACAAACCAATTTTTGGGTCAAGTAAATTATACATAAAGAGCTAAAAAGAAATATGTTTATTACTCACTACAAAGAGACAGGAATTTGCAGTGACATGCCATTAAATCTATCATCAAACCCTAAAAATGTTTTGTATGCTTGTGGTTTTCTGTTTTTTTGAGACAGGGTTTCTCTGTGTAGCCCTGGCTGTTCTGGAACTCACTATGTAGACCAGGCTGGCCTCAAACTCAGAGATCTGCCTGCCTCTGCCTCTTGAGTGCTGGGATTAAAGGCATGTGCCACTACGCCCGGCATGTGTTAAACACTACAAAAGGAAATAATACAAGTTCTTGCTACTAAATAGTATCTTTCCAATAACACATGACACATGTCAGTCATTAGCAAAAACTCTGGTAGAGATTGTCAAGCACATTCATTCCTTCATTTAGTAAGTACTGTATTAATCAGACCCATTCATGCAGATCTGCCACCAGCTACTCAGGAGGCAGAGGCAGAAGGATCATGTAGGCTACAGTGAGTTCAAGGCCAGACTGAGTAACTTGGCCAGACCCTGTCTCAAAATTTTAAGAGGCTGAGCTGTAACTTGGTGGTAGAACATTTGCCTAGTAAACACAAGACCCAGGTTTACCCCCATCACCACCCATCACTCATACACTTCACACACGCATGCACACACATGTATGCACAAACACACAGTGATTCTTGAGCACCTACACAGAGATACAGAAGAACACAATCCATTACAGGCTATCTGTGAGAACTGAGCCCAAAGCTTACCTGTCCCCATAGAGGATAACTTATCCTCCATTGTTTTGATGGTAGAGTTTAGTTCAGCTTCCATTTCCTTTTCAAATTCGTCTTCACTAGATGACTCACTTTCTCCAGTAAGACATTCCCGGATAAGTTTTCGTTTTTGGTCAGGAGTTCCATGTAAAAGCACATCCACTTCATCTTCAGAACTAGCATACATTTAAAGCACAGGAAATATGAATATTAAAATATTTTTTAAATTTATTTACTTTATGTATATGAGAGCTTTATCTGCATGTAGGCCTTTATGCCAGAATAGGGCATCAGGTCCCACTATAGATGGCTGTGAGGCACCATGTGGTTGCTGGGAATTGAACCCAGGACCTCTCTGGAAGAGCAACCGCTGAGCCATCTCTCCAACCCCAGACATTAAAAATATTAAAATCAGGGCTGGGATGTGGCATAGTGGTAGAGCACTCACGTAGCATGTGCAAGGCCCTAGGTTTGAAGTGTAGCATCATAAAACAAAATAAAATCACTTAAAACTTCTATCATCTTACTGCTCAACAGCAAATATAAGTTTTACAAATTTACATCTGACAGACCTATCACATTACATATAGCAATGATCATTAGTAGGCAACGGATTCGCTAATCCGTCCAATTTTCAGGGGTTTGTTCTGTTTTTTTTATTTGGTTGTTTGGTTGGTAAGCTGGGTTTTTGTTTGTTTGTTTGGTTGGTTGGTTGGTTTTGGTTTTTCGAGACAAGATTCCTATGTAGTCCTGCAACTCATCTGTAGACCAGGCAGGCCTGGAACTCACATAGATCCACCTGCCTCTGCCTCCTGAGTGCTGGGATTAAAGGTGTGCGCCACCACTGCCTGGCTTCTTCTTTCCTGTGTGTGTGTGTGTGTGTGTTCTGCTTGTATGTATATCTGTGCATCAACTGTGTTGCCTGGTGCCCACAGAGGCCAGAAAAGGGCACTGGATCCCCTAGAACTGGAGTTACAATTAGATGGTTGTGAGCTGCCATGTGAGTGCTGGGAATCGAACCCAGGTCCTCTAAAAGAGCAGCCAATACTCTTAACCACTGAGCCATCTTTCCATCCCTCTTTCTAACTTCTTGTATTATCACATTGTTTTCCAACACTTGTACCAAGTCATAATTCTATCAACTAATAAAGCTTACTTCACAGAACTGAGTTTTACTTAGACAAAATATATATACAATTAATATACAGTTAATATATCCACATAAAATATAAAGCAATTAAATATTGTAATTTAAAAGACACAGTGCTCCAGAAAGTGAAAAAGGAGAAAACTACGAATGATTATTATTTTCTTCCTGGTGCTAGTAACTGAACCCAAGGCTTCATGCACACTAAGTAGCTGCTCTACCACTGAGCTATATCACTAGCCCCAAGAAACTTATGCTACATTCTGAAATCTCCTAAACAATTTCTGTCAATTTATATTGCCTTCTGTGATTAGTTTCCTATCAACAGAATTATAATAGAATTAAATCAGAAATTAGGAGGAATAAAACAACAAAAATGAATTAAGTTGGGGCCAGCAAGATAGCTCATCAGCAGTTAAGTACCTGTCACAAAGTCTGTGATGACCTGAATTCAATCCCTAGGACCCACATGCCCACATACACAAATTGAAGAAAAAAAATGTTATTTAAAATATTTAAATTAATTAAGTCAGACCTGGTGGTGAGAACCTATAATCCCAGCACTTAGGAGGCCAGAGGGTGAAGAGTTCAAGAACATCATCAGCTACACAATGGAGTCAAAGCGAGCCCTGGGCTACCTGAGACCCTGTCTCAAACAAGAACAAATTAAATGTCTAAGGCCTTTCTAATACAATATGAAGAGCATATTGATAATAAGGATGAGGCTGTAACTGAGTTGGAAGAGTGCTTGCCTGGCAGGCACAAGGCTGGGTCTGAGCACCAGCGTCACACAAAACACGTGATGGTAGATGACTGTAAGCCCTGCACTTGAGAAATGGAAGCAGGAGGGTCAGAAGTCACTAGCCTGGGATATATGAGATGCTGTATCAATAATAACAGCAGATTCTTCATAAGCAGAATATCCCTGATTTCTGTTTTCTTTTTCTTTTTTTGTTGTTTTTTTGAGACACGGTTTCTCTGTGTAACAGCCCTGGCTGTCCTGGAACTCGCTCTGGCTGGCCTCGAACTCACAGAAATCCACCTGCCTCTGCCCCTCGAGTGCTGGAACTAATGGGGGTACACCAACCACCACCACCCGGCTTGACTTCTGTTTTCTTACTGAACAATGTTTTTCAAGGCTCCACCAGAGAATTAATCAGAAAAATGCAATTCACTCCAGTGAATTTTGCTGATGACTACAGGAGGGTTGCTTGTCTCTTTGCCTGTTTGAGACAGGGTTTCACTGTGCAGCCTGACTGCCCTAAACTTATAGAGCCTCCCAAGTGCCAGGATTAAAAGCAAGTGCCACCACACCTGACAATGGCTAAGATTTTAACCAGAATCTATTCCCAAGAAAATGCCTTACGTTGGCCAGCACGCTAGACTCTCCTATTACTCCCACCGTCACAACTATTTTCACTTAACCCTGCCTCCAGCAACATATGTCAAGGACGCCCTGGCCTCAAAACTGTCTCCTGTCTCTCTCCTCCCTCTCATCCATCCTACTAGCAGAATGCACTCCTAAAGGATTCTCATCACATCACCACCCAACTCAGGAGCCAGTTATCTGAGCACAGCATTCAAAATAGCCTTCCACAAGGAAGCTCCAACTTATCTTTTCCACCTTACTGCCCACTACTAACTACCCTCTATGTCCCTATCCAAAAAGGCCAGTACTGCTCAGGCCAGAAGACTGTTCCTGTACTCTAGTCTGATCAAAATACAAAGTGCATATTGTTTGCCAGGTGGTGTGGCCACAACTTTAATCCCAGCACAGGGGAGGCAGAGGCAGGCAGAACTCTGAGTTCGAGGCCAGCCTGGTCTACAGAGCAAGTTCCAGGACAGCCAGAGCTACAGAGAAACCCTGTCTCGGAAAAAAAACAAAAACTAAAAACAGCATCAAGAGGGGAGCTATATACGATGGTGCACACCTGTAATCCCAACACTTAGGAGGCAGGCAGGGAAAAAAGAGCTAATGTGGTGACACACACCTATAAGGCCGGAAGACTGCAGACGTCTGAGGCCAGCCCGAGACACATGAGTACCAAGAGCAGAGAGGAAGGAGACCAGCATTCTTGCAGGCAGTAAACGGGATCCTTGTAATACCATATTCTGTATCTTCACTGTTTTCAGTGTTCACGTCATGTCTGTTGTTATGTGTGCAAGTGCATTTGAAGGCAGAAGACACCTTTGAGATACTGGTTCTTGCCTTTTGCCTTGTGGAGGAAGGGTCTTTCTTGTTTCTGGCAGTATACGACAGGTTAGTTGTCCTCAAGCCTCTGATGGCATCCGTCTCCACTTGTCTCCACCTCCCATCTCACCACAGAAGTGCTGGGATTAAAGACAGAGTACTACCACACCCAGTTTCTTACATGAGTTCAGGGGCTAGAACTCAGATCCTCAGGCTTGCACAGCAAGCGCTATTACAAACTAAATCATCTTCCCAGCGGGCGTGCCTTAATTTCCTGCAGTGGTTCGAAACCCATGTCCACGACCCCCTTGTGAGTCAATATCAGATATCCTGCATATACATATTTACATTATGATTCATAACAGCAAAATTATAAAGCAGCAACTGTAGCAAGAAGAATTAGTAGAATCATTGTATCTACTATTAGAATGAAATAGTTGGTTTTCATTGTATCAAAGGTAAACTTC